>JAZKJV010005774.1:600000-837943 GCA_037367405.1 Ottelia alismoides
GCCGAATATTTTAGGGTTTCAAGAAACCCGATAATAGAACTTGAACATGATGCACAAAGATCTTGAACATAACTTCATACCGAATCAATAATCGGATCTCGAAAAACAAAGAACATGAAAACCTCGAGAATCGGACCCGCTCTGATACCATGTTAGAAAATCGGAAGCGGAAGCGTAACATGGAAAAAGATAAACAAAATATGGAACAGCGGGATTTTACGTGGAACCCTACTCCGTAAGGAGCGGGATGAAACCACGGGAGAAGCCCTCTGCGGGGCGTGTTTGTCTATTGACTTTCTCAATGAGTACAGGAGGTCTGTGGCTCTTTATATAGCCTCTCCAGAGCCTCCAAGTCCCACCGTTGGACGATGTGGGACTAAACACTGGATGGGGTAAATGGATCTCCTCCAGGATCCATTTACCCTGCTACAACTCAATAGGCGCTTACAACTTATGCTCTAACATCTTATTTGTACACTTTCACCCTCGATGCGAAAGTATACCTTCCCACTATCATGGTTGGACACCACCTTGGCTGTGTCCAAGAAAGGTCTTCCTAAAATGATGGGGGAATTGATCACACGTTTAGGGATCTCCATGTCCAATACAATAAAGTCCACAGGGAATTTCAGGCCCTGAATTGTGACGACAACGTCCTCAACTAACCCCTTCAGCCTCTTAACAGATATATCAGCAAACTGAAGGATCGTCCTGCTCAGTCTAAGAGGGCCTAACTCGAATCGATCGAGTAAGGCAGCCGGGAGAAGGTTAATCGAAGAACCGTTATCTAATAGGGTACGATCGAACTGCTTCTCATGAATGTGGCATCTGACATATGGAGCTCTTGCATCAGGTCTCTTGGCTGGCAATTGGTTCTGTATAGCGAAGTAAGTGGCACAGGTAAGCACATGGATTTCTGCATTACGATTCCTCTTTTTCCTATGTATAGTGGTCTTCTCTCTCAAATGCTTCTAGAAGAGAGGGATGTGCTCTAGTGCCTCTTGTAGAGTCAGCTGGATATGGAATTTGTCGATCATCTGCTGGCTAAACTCTAACTGCTGTGTTTTTTTTTGGATTTTCTGTTTTCTTCCCCTGTCCTAAGCGGAGTGCTTGAGGGAAGGGGATAGCAGGACCCTCCTCAAATAGAGGGTCAGGAAGAGGATCCTGCTGCTGAGAATGAATGGAGCCCATACAAGAGTTATCATGCAACACATATGGACTCGAAGTAGATGAAGAAACCTTTCTTTTATTCATTTTTTTAGTGTTTTTGATATTGTCATGAGGTACAAACACATGAGGAAACACAACTAGAATAGAGATGGTGGTATCAGTACCACCCACGGCATCTGTCTTCACGGCATCAGCACCGCGCTCTGGCTCAGCATCTGGTAATTTGGTGGCTTCAGTATTACCGTCAGCAACAGGAGAAATGACAGCCTCAGTACCGTTGGTTGGATCATCATCCTTTGTGGTGTCAACACCATCGTCATCAACATCATCAGTGGCATCAGCATCGCTATCCTCCTCGCCTGACGCTCTGGAATCATCATGGGATTGTCGCTTAGACAAGACGCCGCCGGCTGGCATCCTACCGCTCCTAAGTGTTACAAAATCAGCATCAAATATGTTGGAGGAAATAACATTCAAAACATCACTAGGAGTGGCGGTCTCTGTAAACTGTACCTACTCAAATTTCCTCTTCAGATTGTTCGGGTTAGGTTCAATTTGAACGGGTATGGCGGCTTTGTCCTTAATTATCTCCCTCATTTCCTGCCAGAACTCATCCATCTCTTGCCGGAAGGATGTTTGCTGGTCAGTGAGTAAGGGGCGAGGTCATCAAGGGTTGGGTTCTCATAAACAGGTGCATGAGAATCAGATGGGTTGCCTCGCTGGAAATGAGGAGGAGGCTGAGAATACTGCTGAGGTTGCTGCTACTGCCTCCACTACGATCCCTGATGGTAGGGACGAGGACCCTGCTGGAAGTGCTGCTGTGGCTGGGAGTAATGGGGATGCTGCTGTTGCTGGCTGCTCTATCCACCCTGAGCTGGAGATTGTTGCTGGGACGAGGTATCTCCAGTAGACCACTTGAATCCGGGATGATCTCGGCGGATCTCGGGCTGTTGTCGGTCATACCAAATCCCGTTGACTTCCATCAACGGCTCTTGCTCGTACTGGAAAGGGGGAAGAACTGCCAGTAGCTGATATACCACCATTCGAGTATCCTGAGTTGGTGGTGGCTGAGAGTAGTGCTGTTGCAACTGCTGAACCGGCTCTGCCTGAATGTGGTGAACCTGGCGGTACTGGGAAGAGTGCTAGAAAGAGCTGCTGCTCGGATCAGCTCGTGACCTGGGACGAGGCTGAGAAGCCGCTTGTGCCTCCTGCAGAATCAAGATGTGGGTCTTCAGGTCACTAAGAGTTTGTGCTAATTGATATATTTATGTCATGCCCTGGCACTTCTTCTTCTCTATTATCTCTATGCGGTCTAACTTCTCACTGATAATACCCATGTCAGCGGTTGAAGATTCTGCATGTGCTGCTGCTGACGAAGAAATAGGTGGACCAGCATCAACCCGTGCTATCCTCTGATAGGATACGACCTACGGTGAGGGCTTCTCCTGAGCATAGATCTTGGTCTGGGACATAACTGTGTAGTTTTCAACCATCTCCTCATAGATAGCCCAGACCTGGTCTTCATCTTTGATGAAATAGAAACCCCCACAAGAAGCGTTGACAAACCCCTGCAGCTCCGGTGTCAGCCCACAAAAGAAGCTCTGGATAAGATTGGGCTTGGATATGTCATGGTGTGGATACCAGTCGATGAGCTCACGAAATCGATCCCACGCCTCATTAAACTGCTCATTGGAGATCATGGAGAAGTTGTTTATCAGAGCTCGTGTTGCGTTGGTCCGGCCAAGTGGATAGTACTTATTCAAGCACTCGATCCGGAGCTGCTCCCAAGTGGTAACATATCTCCCCAAATGCTTCAGCCAATAGGCTGCTTTGTCGGGCAGGGAGAAAGGGAATGCTATCATCTTGATAGTGTCCTCCTCCACGTATCTGTTATGGACCATGCTACAGATCATCTCAAATTCCTGCACATAAAGATGCGGCTCCTCGGTGGCTAGCCCATGGAACTTTGGCAAAAGCTGAATGGTCTAGGGGAAGCTTGAAATCGCCCGGAATCTCAGGGAGTTGAATCCATCGATGAGTAAGAGTTACACCAGGGTTGTACAACTGCCTCATCGGCCGTGGTTGTCTTGCTGGCTCTGTCTGATCCTCCGGGTGTCCGTCTGATCCTCCTCCAAACTCTGGAATCTCTTCACTGCCTGCTCGGTGAGGCTCTCCTCTGTCGGCTCGCATCTGTGCTAATTCCTGATGGACCTCTACCATGAATGCTCCCTTGTCCCGAATATGTTACTGCATCGTCTCTAGGGAGGATAACAAGGTGTTGCTGATGGCGTCCTGATATAAAACAAAAGTAGAACTCTGAGGCTGTCCATCGGTTCGTCTGTCACTACTGGCCATCTCATGGGTCTCTGCAAAGGCAAAAGATCCTGACTTAGGTGTCGTTGAGTGAACATAAATCTGTGTTGGCCTCTGCTCAGGTATCTCAGGACTGGTGGAAGAAGGGTGGTCAAGGGGGGGCAGGGTGGTAGTGAATTCAGATTCGGAGAGCGGGTATGGGCTCTCCGAAACCCATCTAGATGAATGGGGAGAAGTGCTCGAGAGCGGTGCGCCAGAGGCAGCCTAAGGGATCTCATGTCCATCATCGTGATGTGGGGATGAGTGTGGATGAGATTTGGTAAGCAAACAAGATGAGAAATCAAACCTCTAAATCACCTACTCAACACGAGCTGGTGACCGTAAAGGATCAGTCGTTTATCTTGTCAGTTTTAGTTTAGGTGATAAATCAATCTTACAAAACGATTAAGCGAGTTGTTAGGAACCTGATGCTCCCAGGAGACTGGCCCAATCCTAAAGCTAAATCTTTCCCAGCCAGTATAAGTTGCGGACCCGATCAGCTCGCTCTATTAAAGATGTCACGGTCCGCTTTACCGGTTACCGGAGAGATCCTCACTGGAGAACGACTAACCCCAAGACCAGTAGTCTAATGGAAGTTCATGTGTGGCTCTATCCTAGTGTGCGGGTCACTCTCTCGCTCAAGCAAACCAGACAATGAGGGGATAACTCTTCCCAAAACAAATATTTTTAGATGAGGTACATTTTAGGGTCAAGTTTGCATTAGTAGTCCCAGATTTTGCTTTCACTTTTTTTAGATTTTTTTTCAAAAATAAGCAACGCCTAGCGAAATTTTTCGATTTCCTTTGATTATTTTGAGTCCAAAAATAGGGGGAGAAAGTCGTAAAAGTCGATGTACGATCAAACACAATGATGTATGTAGAGATAGAAATGCGTACCTTCCTCCAGCACTCTACATGCAATATGATCCGCACATAAATTAAATACAGAAAGTAAATTAACTATATGATGTACGAGGAAATCAGCCTTAAACGAGCAACTTCTATTGATCGTGAAGAACAGATACCTAATTAATCAGAGAGAGAGGCCTGAGTCTGGTCTCAGATGTCGATTGGTGTCCGCTACAACGGATCCCGCACGTGCTGTATATGACCTGAAGCAGCACGTGGCCTCTCAAACGATTAACTTTTTAAATTTTAATTTTTAGCAAGGTCCAATTACGTTCTAAAGGAACATATAATCTATTAGGTGTTGGGCGTTAGCTATTTACGTCACAATCAATAAAAAATCCTATGTCTAGGGGCTAAAATCGTGAGAATCAAATAGCGAGTTATGGCAGTGAAATCAAAAACGCGAAAATAGCGGTGAGGTCCTCCAAGTACACTGGTACTTGGCGAAACAGACCCCGAATAGTGTCCAAATCCATAAGTCCACAGTTCTAAATTATTACAATAATATCAGAAATGATCTCTAAAGTAAAATAAATGTTTTCTTCCCGTTCATGCTCTTCCTCCTGTGCGGGTCCTCCAAAAAGAATCCAAGGGCACTCCAAGTCGTCATCCAACCAGTCCTCGCACAAAAATCCAATAAGAGATGGTCAGAAAATAGTTATAATATAAAGAGACAAACAACACAATTGAAAAATGACTACAAAGCCGTGCTCCCCGACAATGGCGCCATTCTGATGACACGAAATCCGATGAGGTCGAGATGTAAAATAATCACAATTGTCGTTGTTCTCAACCAATCGATACGATCAATGAGAAAAATTTGTTTTTAACCACTTAAGAAAAATAAATCAAACAATGACAAGCAATTGTAAGCGGTTTCGCTTACCTGGTATAGCGACCAGGGTCGAACACAAGGAGTACGATTTAAAAACTATGTACTCAAATTTCAAAAATAAATTTTTAGTGGTTTTTGAATTTTGAAGTTTTTTTATTTTTAAATGAAGAACAAGGAATAAAACACACACCATACTCTTTTTGAATTTTTTAAAATAGTCAAAAATGCTTAAAAATTATAGAGAAAATATTTTTGTATTTCACATATTTTAAAATATTTTTGAATTTTTTAATGAAAGATGTTATCTCAACATACTTTATTCCTGATCGATCATGTCAAGTCTTGACCTTCTCTCGGGGTTCGGGTTAGTCTGCATTTATTGTATAAATTCATTCTTTATTTTCTTTTCTTTTTCTATTCTTCTTTATTCTCTTATTTATGTATAAAAAGTGTTAAAAATGTATATTTAACAGATGCATGCAAAATGGCAAATTCATGGAATTAGTGGGTATTTACAGGTGTTTGACTACGGAAATGAAGCTAAAATAAAAAAATAAAGGGAATCGTGGATTCATCAGCGGTGCTGTCAGGGGCAACCTAAGGGACCTCCGACCCATCATCGTGATCTGGAAAAAGTGCTGATGGGATCTATAAACAAACAAGATCAGCAATCAAACCCCCAATTCACCTATGCAATGCTGAGATGATGACTGTGAAGGTTTGGTCGTTTATCTTGTCAATTTTATTTAGGTGATAATTCAGACTATCATGACGATTAAGCGAGTTGTTAGGTATATGTTGCTCCCAAGAGACTGGCCCAATCACAAAGCTAGATCTTTCCCAACTAGTATAAGTTGCGGACCGTTTACCGGCTACCCGATCAACTCGCTCTGTTAAGGATATCATGGCCCGCTTTACCGGAGACCGAAGCGATCCTCACTGGAGAACGACTAACCCCAAGATAAGTAGTGTAATGAGAGTTCAGGTATGGCTCTAGCCTAGTGTGCAGGTCACTATGTTACGCAAGCAAACCAAACAATGAGGGGATGACTCTCCCAAGACAGATTTTTAAGTGTGGTATCTTTTAGGATAAGTTTGTTTAACATTCTCAATTTTATGGTTCTCTTTTTATGATATTTTTCAATAATCAAACAAATACCTAATAAATTTTTCGATCTCCTGATTATTTTAAGTCCAAAACAAGGGGAGAAGTCAAAAAAGTCGATGCGTGATCAAAACTTACGATGCATGCAAAGTCAAAAATCCGTACCTGTCGTCAGCACTCTACATCCAGGATGATCCGCGCATAAATTAAAGACATAATTTAAATTAATCTAAATGATGCAAGAAGAAAACGGCCTTAGATGAGCAATTTCTAATCGCAAGGAACAATAATTAACTGACTAGAGAGATTGATGTCCGGTCTCGGATGCCGATCGGTGTCAGCCACAACGGCTCCTGCACGCACTGTATACGGCCTCTAGCGGCACGTGATCTCTCACTCAATCATATTATCTTTTTATTGTGATTTTTATTAAGGTCCAATTACGAATCTATAGGTGCAGGAAAGATATTAAGGTTGAGCCTTAATTATTTACGTCGCAATCAAAGAAATTCCTAAATCTAGGGGCTAATTTCTTCGAGAATCAAAGGAAAGAAAATGCGAAGAAAACAAAACCAACGAAAAACCGCGGTGAGGTCCCCTGAGTACACCGGTGCTTAGCGAAACATACCCCGATATGCCAAGTGTCCAAGAAAGAGTCCGAGTATCTCAGGGTTATTACAACAATAATAATGTGCTGGAAAATAAAAACTACTCTATCCTATATAACTAATTTCCTCATGGCGTCCTGCTCCTCCTCCAATGCAGTTAAACATGTCCAAAGCGGACACGTCCTCGGGCGGTCCCACGCACAAAAATCAAAGCAAAGAGAATGTCAGAAAAACATTTATATAAAGTAGAGACAAAAACAAAAATAAAAAGAAATCTGAAAGGACTACTAAGCCGTACTCCCTGACAAAGACACCGTTCTGATGACACGAGGATCGAGATCGGTTAAGATGGAAAAATAAACACAAGTCATTTTTCTTAACCAATCAATTCAGTCAATCAAGAAAATCGAAACCACTCAAAATATGAAGCAATCAAACACAAAATCTAATTTCAGCGATCTCCGCTATTTATTTAACCTGGTATAGCGACAAGGGTCGAACACAAGGAGCATGGAAATGTATGAAGTAGTCGGAAATCAGATAAATAAAAACATATTTTTGTCATTTTTAATTTGCATTTTTTTATATTTTCAAAATGAGAACAAAAACAAAATAAATAAAAATAATAAGGTAAAAACAAGCTTCAACAATTTTTATTAAAAATACCCAAAAATAGGAAATAAAATTATTTATATCTTTTTCAAATATTCAGATGTTTTTGACAATTTTATGGAATTTTTACAAATTTAATATGATTTTATAAAAATCAAACAAGACCAAAACAGTGAAACAATGTTCAGCCTGAACTAAAAAGTGAGTTTAAAATAGTACAAATGCCTTGACATCATGGTGATGATTTTTATGAAAAAGGAAATAAAAATATCTAACTACAACAACTGAAATCCTTTTTTTTATTTTTCTAGAATTTTTAATGCTTTTTATAAGTTTTTGAGTCTTTTATGATTTTTAGGATTTTTGCAATGATTTTTAAGGAGAAAATGGTAGTGGAATTAAAGCATATAAAAACAAGCAACTAATAATTTTTTTTGTAATTTTTAAAGCTAATTTTATAATTTTTATTATTTAATCAAACAGAAAAGGCTCTTTTTATGGTTTTTGATTTTTAGAAAATATCAAATAAAACCAAATTACTTCACAAAAATTACCATAAATATTACGTGTTAGTCGGAGCTAACTGTAATTTTATGGATTTTTTTGAGTTGATTTAGTAATTATTTGATTAAAAACAAAGTACACATTACATATGGATCTAGATATAATTACTCAAAATTTTCCAGGGCAAAAGATAACAGACATAAAAAGCTTAGGGTCGATCCTACAAAATGTCCACTTAGAAGCGCACATGTTGAATACTCATATGCACATGAGTATAATTGCAAATATCCGAAAACATCTATTCAAATCATAACAGTAAAAAGCACGGGGGTACATGCAAATACACTAGCTATGCACGTGAGACAGCACGTGAGTTCAGTCAAACCGGACTAAAGTGCAAATATAGAAAATAGTAAGGGTCCATATGTAAAAGTTCTAAACTACAACTTTATTTACAGAACTATCGAGTAAAGCATGAAAAGCACAGGATAGAGAATGCAAAATACCCTTCGCAAGGCATGTGCGGAACACATGAGGGCATGTGGCGTGCTATGATGCGGCGATGGCGTACGATCCTGATCACTGGCGGGCAGATCTGACGGTTCAGGGTATGTCAGGGACGTACGGCAGGATCTGACCTGTCAGATCTGTTCCAACGGTTGCCGCAACCTTCTGTCGGGTGGCTGTAATGACGTCTATAGCAAGAGGGACAATCCAATGGCTGAAAAGGACGCTGGAAGAACACCTCCCCACCGGACTTCAATCGAGCAACAAAGGAGATCCACTGGCTCGATTGAAGAGAGAGGAGGTCCACCAGCTTCGTGGAGTCGCGACGCGTCGGGCTGGGGGTCTGATGGAGCTGGCAACGGTCGGATGGTGGTGGCGATGGCTGATCACCCGGGGTTGCTCCGCTTGAGCTACTGGTGGCTCGGAAGTGGTTCCTTGCGCGTAAAATGACCTGTAAAGGGGAGAGCGACTCGGGGGCTTTGCTCCGATCGGGTTATTGCTTGATAAGGAAGGGAGAAGCTTAGGGGAATGGAGGTCGATCTCCGGCGAAGATGGTAGGAGGAGATCTGAGCTTCAATCTCGATCTAAGGGACGAGCTTAAGGATGACCACGTTGCGGTGCGAGATGGAGGACGACGTGTAGGTTCGATCGGAACGGATGGGTACGGATAACGGGGCTCCAACCAGATGGTCGGAGCAAGTGAACATGCGGCAGTGGAATACAATATCGAAGCGAACATGAAACTGGGGGAGATATGATGAATACCTGAAGATCTGGGAAGACTCCTGATCTCCAGACGATGGTGGTCTTCGAGGTGGTGGCCTCAACCAGGCTATGGCTGGCCAAGGAGGCTGAACGCGGCGGAGGTCCGACCACGTGAGTGAGCTGCGATAATCATGCCACCAAACTCTGATCCAAAGGTGGTCTCTAATCGTTGTCACTCAACTGGAGGTCACTAAGGATGGAAGAAGGGGCGATGCACGAGCTGTGGCACTGGGTATGCGGAGGAGACAATTTATAGGCTTCCTAGGATGGTGAGAAGATCGGGCAAGAGCACGCAAACCTAGGAAGATCTACGCCTTCCTAGGGATCCGCGAAGGTGATGGATCCTAGGAGAAGGCTCGAGCAAAGAATTGGGTAGAGAGGAGGCGTGACCCGACTGGGAAAAGTGGGAGAAAACACTCTAGCGAAGGGAGTCGGGTTGGGTCTGCCTTGGAAGAGCGCATTGACCGGAGGTCAACACTCGATACCGACCAATCAGAAAATAGGGATTTACGAAATATTTATAAAATCAATAAAAAATAGTAAATGACTTCAAAATAAAAATATATAAAATAAAAAATATTTATTATTTTTCAAACTATTTTTCTGTGATTTTTAATTATTTTTATAAAAAAATTAATTCTTGTATATACAATATATAGTGTTATATATAGGTATACCATACCTATGTATTTTGTACAAGTACAACAACAACAAAGCCTTTTCCCACAATTAAGTAGGGTCGGCTACATGGATTCTTCGCCTCCATTCAGATCTATCTTGGCTCAATCCCAGGCTTATATCCACAAAACAAAGATCCCTTTGTATGGTCTCTTTCCAACACTTCTTGGGCCGTCCCCGCCCACTCTTAGCCGGCTCAACATCCTAACACTCACATCTCCTAACTGGTGCATCAGCTGATCTTCTTTGCAAATGACCAAACAATCTTAAGCGGTTCTCTCGCATCTTATCCTCGATCGGAGCAACATCATCTTTCTTTCTAATTGCATCATTCCGAATCCAATCTTTACATGTGTGTCCACACATCCACCTTAGCATTTTCATTTCTGCTACAGCCATTCTCTGCACATGTCTATGGTTCACAAGCCAACATTCAGATCCATAGAGCATAGCAGGTCTCACGGCTGCTTTGTAATACTTTCCTTTAATTTTTAAAGGAATTTTCTTATCACAGAGAACAACAGAGGCTCCTCTCCACTTTAGCCATCCTGCTTTTATTCTATTAGTAACATCTCCATCAATTTCCCCATCATGTTGCAAAATATATCCCAGATATCTAAAAGAATCTCTCTTCTGAATATTATCATCACCAATCTTCACCTCAATTCCTTCACTATAGCTTCCATCAAAGGTGCACTCCATATATTCTGTCTTAGCCCGACTTATACGAAATCCTTTACTCTCCAACTCATGTCTCCAGACCTCGAGTTTCTCATTTACTCCATCTCTAGTCTCGTCAATCAACACAATATCATCAGCAAATAACATACACCAAGATAACTCATCCTGAATATGACTTGTCAACTCGTCCATAATCAAAGTAAAAAGAAATGGACTCAAAGCTAAACCTTGATGTAAATCAATGTTGATGTCAAAATAGCCAATCTTCCCAGAAGGTGTCCTTACACAAGATAAAGCCCTATCATACATGTCCTTTATGAGGTTAATGTATAGGACAAGCACTTGTCTCTTCTCCAAAACTCTCCACAATATCTCTCGTGGGACAGAATCATAAGCCTTCTCCAAATCAATAAAGATCATATGGAGGTTCTTCCTTTTAGCTCTATAAATCTCCATTGTTCTCCTCAGCAAATGGATGGCTTCAATAGTTAAACGACCTGGCATGAATCCGAATTGGTTTTCTTTGACATTGGAAACTTGCCTCAACCTTCTCTCGATCACACGTTCCCAAATTTTCATAGTGTGACTCATCAGCTTGATACCTCTATAATTTGAACAATTTTGAATGTCTCCTTTATTTTTATAAAGAGGCACCATGATACTCCTCCAATCTTCAGGCATTTTCTTGCTTCGCCAAATAACATTGAATAGATTCGTAAGCCAAGTCAAAGCGCGCTCACCTAAAACTTTCCATACTTCTACAGGGACGTCATCCGATCCTATAGCTTTCCCAGGTCTCATAACCTTCAAAGCCTCCTCTACTTCCTTTCTTTGAATACGTCTATAGCTTGTACGATTCAAGTAACTTTCACTACTAGCTAGGTCACCCAAAGTGATCTCTCTATTTCCTTCCCCAATAAAAAGTTTATGGAAGTACTGCTTCCATCTAGTCTCTATATCCTTCTGAGTAACAAGCACGTGACCTTCCTCGTCCTTAATGCATCTCACTTGAGAAAGGTCTTTGGTCTTTCTTTCTCTTTCTTTGGCCAACCTGAATATATCCTTCTGGCCCTCCTTAGAGTCGAGATTTTTATACAAAACTTCATAAGCTTTCGACTTAGCTTCGCTTACAGCCTTCTTTACTTCCTTCTTTCTATTTTTAGTTTGTGACAGTTTCCTCTGTTCTATCCTTAGACATAGCTTTAAAGCATGCTCTTTCAATTTTTAGCTTGTCCTGCACCCCTCCACTCCACCACCAGGCCTCCTTTTGACCTGGGGCTCCTCCCTTTGACTCGCCCAGCATCTCTTTGGCTACCTTTTGGATACAAGATGCTACTGCCTCCCACATCTCGTTTGCACTTCCACTACAATCCCAAGATAAATCTTCTAAAACCTTCTCTGTGAAGCTCGATTGCTTCAATGGAAGATTCCACCATCTAGTTCTAGTGATCTTAGGAACCCTCCTTTTCTTTACCAGCCCTTTTATTTGTACATCCAAGACTAACAAGCGATGTTGGGTTGTCAAACTCTCTCCTTGGATTACTTTGCAGTCTTTACAACACAACCGATCTCTTCTCCTCAATGCAAAGTAATCTATCTGTGTTTTCGTTGGCCCACTCTTATAGGTAATTAAATGCTCCTCCCTCTTCTTGAAGAGAGTGTTTGCTATGAAAAGATCATATGCCGTTACAAAATCCAGTATGACTTTTCCCTCTTCATTTCTATCCCCAAAACCATGTCCACCATGAATATTAGCATACCCTGCAGCATCTTTTCCCACATGTCCATTAAGATCTCCACCTATGCAAATTATCTCTCTTTGTGGTATTCCTTGTAAAATCTTATCTAGATCATCCCAAAAAGCTTGTTTAGTCCTTTCATCTAAACCAATTCGCGGTGAATAAACTAAGATTATATTCAAAATTTCTTCTTCAAGCACCAATTTTAGCAAAATAGTCCGATCCCCGAATCTTTGCACCTCAACCACATAATCCTTCAAATCCTTATGAACAACCACTCCAACACTGTTTCTATCCTTATCTTTACCTGAATACCAAAGTTTAAAGTCTGTCTTCTCGATCTCCCTTGCTTTCTCTCCAACCGATTTAGTCTCTTGAAGACATAGTATATGAATCTTCCTTCTTTCCATCGTATCCACTATCTCCATCAATTTTCCAGTCAAAGTGCCAATATTCCAACTACCAATCCGCAACTTCCGTTGCAATCTCTTTTGTACTAACTTCTTTACTCGTATGCGTCCATTATGCGAGAACCCTTGTAAATTTTGGACTGCATCCGAGCGGTGATGTAGCAGAACTAGCTTAATTACCCGCATGCGTTCCTCATGCTAGAACCCTTGCAAATTTTGAACTACATCCATGCTGCGATGTAGCAGTCCTTGCCAATTTTTCATTGCATTCGGGCGATACAACGCGTCGCAAGTAGGGAACGTCCCAACGAAATCTGTATGTTTGCTTAAATCCATGTTGAAAAGATCTGACTATCATGAGGCAACATCCTAAATAATATTTTTTTAAAAAAAATATTATTTAGAAAGTTGTCTCCGACTATTTTACGCTGGCTGTCGGCTACCTAACACAACCCTCCTCATTTACCCGGGCTTGAGACCGGCATGGCTGAGTTTATTTTGTACAGGTATTTTTATTTTATTATTTTTACACGAAAATCCTAAATTTTATATTTTATTTATTATCAACAACATTTTAGGAGTTCAAAATAATTTTCATTTTTTTATGATTTATTTACATGCATAGAATAAATAGGGGATGAGACATATACATGTATCTTATACAAGTGAGAGATGATTTTATTTTTATTTTGTTTTATTTTTCTGATTTTTATTTTATTTTTGTTTTCTTTTTAGGAATATATACAAGGAGGTACTAATAATATTTTAATTTTATTTTATCAAAGTAATAATTATTTACATATCTAGGTAATATGTACAATATAGAGTAGGCTCTATCTACACAACAACAACAAAGCCTTTTCCCACAATTAAGTAGGGTCGGCTACATGGATTCTTTGCCTCCATTCAGATCTATCTTGGATCAATCCTGGGCTTATATTCAGAAAACAAAGATCCCTTCGTATGGTCTCTTTCAACACTTCTTAGGCCGTCCCCGCCCTCTCTTAGCCGGCTCAACAACCCAACACTCGCATCTCCTAACTGGTGCATCAGCTGATCTTGTTTGCAAATGACCAAACCATCTTAAGCGGTTTTCTCGCATCTTATCCTCTATCGGAGCAACACCAACTTTCTTTCTGATTACATCATTCGGAATCTGATCTTTACGTGTGTGTCCACACATCCACCTTAGCATTTTCATTTCTGCTACAGCCATTCTCTGCACATGTCTATGGTTCACAGGTCAACATTCAGATCCATAAAGCATAGCAGGTCTCACGACTGCTTTGTAAAACTTTCCTTTAATTTTTAAAGGAATTTTCTTATCACAGAGAACAACAGAGGCTCCTCTCCACTTTAGCCAACCTGCATTTATTCTGTTAGTAACACCTCCATCAATTTCCCCATCATGTTGCAAAATAGATCCCAGATATCTAAAAGAATCTCTCTTCTGAATGTTATCATCATCAATCTTCACCTCAATACCTTCACCATTGCTTCCATCAAAGGGTGCACTCCATATATTTTGTATTAGCCCTACTTATACGAAATCCTTTACTCTCAAACTCATGTCTCCAGGCCTCAAGCTTCTCATTTACTCCATCTCTAGTCTCGTCAATCAACACAATATCATCAACAAATAACATACACCAAGGTAACTCATCCTGAATGTGACTTGTCAACTCGTCCATAATTGAAGTAAAAAGAAATGGACTCAAAGCTGAACCTTTATGTAAACCAATGTTGATGTAAAAATAACCAGTCTTCCCAGACGGGGTCTTTACACAAGATAAAGCCCTATCATACATGTCCTTTATGAGATTAATGTATAAGGCGGGCACTTGTCTCTTCTCCAAAACTCTCCACAATATCTCTCGTGGGACAGAATCATAAGCCTTCTCCAAATCAATAAAGATCATATTTTGGTTCTTCCTTTTAGCTCTATCTCCATTGTTCTCAATAAATGGATGGCTTCAATAGTTGAGCGACCTGGCATGAATCCGAATTGGTTTTCTTTAACGTTGGAAACTTGTCTCAACCTTCTCTCGATCACACGCTCCCAAATTTTCATGGTATGACTCATCAGCTTGATACCTCTATAATTTGAACAATTTTGAATGTCTCCTTTATTCTTATAAAGAGGCACCACGATACTCCTCCAATCTTCAGGCATTTTCTTGCTTCGCCAAATAACATTGAATAGATTCGTAAGCCAAGTCAAACCACGCTCACCTAAAACTTTCCATACTTCTACAGGGATGTAGAGTAGGCTCTATCTCCTTCTACTTATTTTATTTGGCTATCAGGTTAAGGCTTGACCTTCTCTAAGGGTTCGTGTCACTCTGTATTTATTCTAAATACCTCCTTCCCTTTTCTTTTCCTTTATTCTTTTCTTTTTGCACAAATATAACTAAATACACAAAATTAACACATGCATGCAGAATGCTAACTTATTGTATTTACACCTACTTACATGATGCTTTGCCAAGATAAATAACTAAAAATAAAAGAATAAAGAGCGAGAATCAGGGATTCATCGCCCCTATACTTTACCTTTGCTAGTCCCTTATCAAACACTTATTTGAAAAAGAAAAGAAAAAGAGAAGAACGGAAAAAGAAGAAAAATCAAGGTTGATTATTAAACTTGTCTTCATTAAATTGAAGTATGGAATTTAGTCAGACCTTTGGATTATTAGTTTGTTGGAACCTTATCGGGACTTAAGTTTAAGACGCGACAACCTCTAAGTTCCATCAATCTATGGTCAAAACTCCTCGGTAATCCAGATCAGAACAAGTCTACATACATAAACCCTAATGACCATGAATCTTTTCTTGTACTGTGTAAATGGTAAGTAGCTCTCCACCTTAGAAATGACAAGGCAACAACCTCCATCAACAAGGTAACTCTAATGCCCTAGTCCAATAGCTCTTTCCTCGAGGAGTGGGGTATTCCCTTCTAAGTTCAAGTTCAACCAGCTCAAGAAGAGGGGGTAAGAAGAGAATGGACTTTGGACAGTATAGCCACGTATCTCTGGGAGCCCAACTAGTGTAGCTAAGTCTCCCGCTGCAAGCTTCATGAGATGAGAAGGTATAACACAAGCTTTGCTCTATTTGACTATATACATTCCGGCATGCATTTTATTTTCAACGAGGCCCGCCACTTTTTTAATGGGTATATGTACAACATATCTACGTGGTGCAGCGTATATACATAAGGACTATTTTTCTTCTTGAGTCCGTAGACTATCCCTCTTTTGAAGCATTATTGAAACCCATAACTCCTATCTTTAGACCTCAAAATCGCTAGACCAAGTTGAGGCGCACTTCCCTCCCTAGAGGAAGATGAGAGGTTCCACCTAGAAGTACTACCCTCGTATGCTACCCCAAGCCAAAGGAAATTGCCTCCTCACCACCTCATCCATGTGGAGCTGAGTGTAACGTGTTGGTCCAAGTAAAGCCATTGTATGTGAGAGTCATGTGTGCGTTGTTACGTTTTTCTACTTAGGCTCATCAATATGACATATGATCATAGCCTAGTGGACTTAAAGAATTAAGTCATCAATGGATCTGAAAAGTCTTAATCATAAATCCTATAAGGTTCCTCTAAGAATTAGGTGGATTATGGTCTTAACCAAGCTCAATTTCGCAATTTATTTCCAGACTAATTTAAATGTCAACTATGATCCAGAGAAATATACAAGTATATGTAAAAAATTTTTTATGCAACATTTTTTAAAATATGCAAAATTTTGAAAATGTTTGAATATATGCATGCATGAATGCAGAAGTTTTGCAAACTATTTACAAACATTTACACAAGGGTTTTTGCAACTTCTATTTTTCTAAAATTTTACAAAAAAATGTACTATATACCTAATTTTGATACAAAATATTTACAAATTTTTCACACGCAAAACATTTTTACAAACATTTGTACAAAAATAGCTTTTATAAATAGCTATGTATGTACAAGAAAAATTTTGTAATTTTTGTGATTTTTAATAAGTGATTTTTAGCTATTTTATTTATTAACACACTCACACAAAATACGAGTTATTACTAAAGTATATATGTAATATATATGGCACCCCCTATACTTAGCTCGAACAATGTCCTCAGCGTGATCAAAGAGTGATGAATGAGACATAACTCGTGCTTAGTATCGGGAAGTGAAAAGAAAGGCTATACTACAACGATGAATAAAAGAGTAGAAAGAATAGAGCTCGTTAATTTTCCCTATACATAGGATCAAGTAATCCTAAGTATAGCAGATTGTACACAAAGGGAAAACCGAGTGAGGGAATGCACAGGGTTTACCTTCCCTATACTTAGGGTAAAATATCCCGAAGTATAGGTAGCAAAACAGAGGTAAAAAGAATCAAAAGAATAATAAAAAATCTGACACCCCCCATATTAGGGTAAAGTGCACCCTAAGTATAGCATAATCACAAGATGCAGATGGGGTGTTAGACTAAAGATTGAGATGATATAGACATCTGGATCTATACAAGGCAGAAGACGGTGATAATCAGGCACGAGATGCAATATTGATGTGAGTCGAAGACAACATCTCATGCAAAATGAATCGGGGCAACGTCAACAATCAACGAATCATGATCTAGATATGGCTTGAGGCACTGATCGTTGACGCGAAAGGTGGACTCAGATGACATCTCATATAGTTCGATACTACCATTGTCATGCACCTTTCGGACCAAGTATGATCCCTTCCACTTACTCTGCAACTTCCCTGGAAATAGTCTAAGCCTGGCATCAAACAACCATACTCGTTGATCTGGCTCAAATTGCTTATGGTTGATATGAGAATCATGCCATATCTTCACTCGCTCCTTATACTGTAGGCTATTTAAAAAGGTTGTGTCTCTAAGCTCCTCCAGGGCTGCCAATTTTGCCCTCCTTTGATCACCTATACTCTTTGAATCCAATAATATCTCTGTGACAGCCCATAGTGACTTATGCTTAATCTCAATAGGTAAATGAAAGGGTTTTCCATAAACGAAATGAAAGAGAGACGTACCCAAAGGAGTCTTGAAGGAAGTCCGATATGCCCACAAGATCGAGTCCAAAAGCTGTGACCAATCCTTTCAGTCTGGGCAGACTACCTAATGCAGAATCGTCTTGATCTCCTTGTTCGATACTTCAACAAGACCATTGCACTGAGGATGATATGGAGTGACAATACGATGATATATGCTGAACTCGTTAGCAAGGGCCTTTACCTTGTCGTTGATAAAGTGAGCCCCCCTATCAGATATCAATACTCTAGGCACCCCGAACCGTGAAATGATATTCTTCCTCAAAAATTTGCAAACAGTCTTAGCATCTGCGGTTAGGGTAGGAATTGCCTCAATCCAACGACTGGCATAATCATCTGCCAACAGAATGTACTCAAATCCCTAACTCTTAGGGAATAGACTAATGAAATCGATACCCCATGCGTTAGAAACCTCACAGAAGTGAATGGGTCGCATCAGCATAATATCACGTTGTCCACAAGTGCCTATCCTCTGACAGTCAGTAAACCTCTTCACGAATTCATCAGAATCCTTGAAGACGGTAGGCCACCATAGGCCGGATTGGAGTACTTTCTGTTTTGTTCTCCTCCCAGAATGTCTCAAACTTGTGGCAGTATGTGAGGATGTTGTAGTGCTCCTCTTGAGGAATGCACCAATGCCAGATGCTATCCCCTCATTCATGATAAAGTATAGGATCCTCCCAATTGTAGAACTTGGCCTTCACAAGGAAAGCCTCAAGTCGTTGTCTGGACCAACCTTGTGAACTTTCTTGGTAACAAGATGGTTTACAATGTCGGCGTACCATAGGAGAGAGGCGATAACAAGGATCACATCATCTGGGAAGGTCTCTGTAATAGGATCAGTCTGCTCAGATTCCTCAAGATTTTCCAAACGGGAGAGATGATCCGCCACCACATTCCTGACTCCAGGCTTATCCTTAATCTCAATATCAAATTCCAGGAGTAGAAGGATCCATCTGGTCAATCGAGCTTTGGCATCCTTCTTAGCCATGAAGTACCTGATGGCGGTATGATCAGTAAAGATAGTCACTTTGGATCCAAGAATGTATGATCTGAATCTATCCAAGGCAAAAACTATGGCTAGCATCTCTTTCTCCGTGACAGCATAGTTCCGCTGTGCGGCATCCACTGTACGACTAGCGTAGTGAATGGCAAATGGTACTCCATCCCTCCTCTGTCTTAGCTCAGCCCCCACGGCATAATTGAAGGCATCTGTTATGATCTCGAATGGGAGAGACCAATCAGGCAGCTGAAGAACAGGAGCCTCAACAACTAAGCTCTTGGGAGTCTCAAATGACGCAAGACACTTATCATCTATTATGAACTCAGTGTCTTTCGTCAGCAAATCAGTCGGTAGTTGGGCAATCCTGCTGAAGTCGTGAATAAAACATCGTTAGAAACCGACATGCCCCAGAAAAGACCGTAACTGTCGCAGGTCAGACGGTAGATTGAGTTTCCTGATGATATCTACCTTAGCGGATCAACCTCCATGCCCCTGCTGGAGATGATATGACCAAGCACCGTCCCCTGAGTCACTATGAAGTGACTCTTCTCCTAAGACAAGACAAGGTGAACCTCTATGCAGCGCTTAAGAACACGACCTAGGCAGTCAAGACAAGCGTCGAACCTGTCGTTGTAGACCGAAAAGTCATCCATAAAGACCTCTAAATAGTCACCCACCATGTCCGAGAAGATGGACAACATGCACCTTTGGATTGTCGCCGAGGTGTTACATAGACCAAAGGGCATCTGTCTGAAAATATATGTCCCAAACGGACAGGTGAATGCCATTTTGTCCTGGTCCTCGGACGCTATGTCTACCTGATTATAACCGGAGTATTAGTCAAGAAAGCAGTAGTAACTCTTCTCATCTAGCCTCTCTATAATCTGATCAATAAAAGGCAGCGAGAAATGATCCTTCTCGGTGGCCTGATTCAATCGTCTGTAATCCACAAAGACCCTCCAAGAAGTGGGTACCCGAGTAGCTATCTCCTCTTCAGACTCATTAACAACTGTAGTGATACCCATCTTCTTGGACACCACATGCAATGGACTAACCCATTTGGAGTCGGAGATGGGGTAGATAGAATCGACGTTCCACCATTTCAATATTTCCTTCATGACCACCTCTCGAAGATTCGGGTACAACCGTCGCTGGAACTCACACGACGGCTTGGCGTCCTCCTCGTGAGAGATATGGTGGGAGCACAGAGCCGGACTTATTCCCTATAAATCAGCTACACTCCATCCTATCACCTTACGATTCTCTGCAAGAACCTCCATTAAACGCGATTCCTGTTCTCTAATCAAATGCGCTGAGATAATGATTGGTACATCTCATGCTTACCTGCAAGGAATCGATACTTCAGCGACTGCGGCAAAGGCTTCAGTTCAAGACAACTAGTAGCTGGCAAATCTGGCCTCTGAAAGGTCTGAGCGAATGCAACCAGATCTGAATGAGAGAACTCTTACTGATCATGCAAAATTGGTGACGACTGCCCTGCTGGTGTATCTGTATTCGGTGCTGATACAGTCTCCACCTTAGTTGTTGGTTATGTAGAAATCAGATAAGGTAATAAATCATCGATTTTGCCCAGTTTATGTCTGAATCCGAGGGATCTGAGTCAGAATTACAAGATACAAAATCTGCTTCATCATCCTGAACGCGGTCGCCGACCTCAACAATGTACTCAGCCAAGAGTGTGCTCTCCAAACTCTCCTCTGCTGGAAGCTGTGGATCTGCAACATCTGAAGGTGAGAGAAGGGCTCGTGAAACGGGATCAGACCAAGCGGCTTCATCATCAATGATCACAAAATCGCACTCCTGTTGGACGGCTCTTCCTCTGTCATCTGCTCTACATCACTAATCTCCTCTGAGCAAGATGAATCTCACGCTCTGGTCTCATCGACCGTCTCTATTTATATACTCTCACCATCGACGCGAAAGTATACCTTCCCACTATCATGGTCGGACAATGCCTTGGCTGTGGTCAAGAATGGACGTCCTAGAATGACGGGGGTATCGGTCACAGATTCAGGGATCTCCATGTCCAACACAACGGAGTCTACAGGTAATTTCATACCCTTAATTGTGACGACTACGTCCTTCAACAACTCCTTTGGCCTCTTGACAGATCTATCAACAAACTGAAGGACTATCCTGGTCTGTCGCAGAGGGGCAAACTCAAACCGGTCGGGTAAGGCTGTCGGAATGAGGTTGATAGAAGAATCGTTGTCTAATAGAGTGTGATCAAATCTCTGCTCATGAATGTGGCATCTGACATATGGAGCTCCTGTATCTGGCCTCTTTGTTGGCAGACGGTTCTGAATAGCAAAGCATGTGGCACGAGTCAGCATATGGACTTCTGCCTTGTGATTCCTCTTCTTCCTATGGTTAGTAGTCTTCTCACTCAATTTACTCTGGAAGAGAGGGATGTGCTCAAGTGCCTCCTATAGAGTCAGCTGGATATGGAATCTATCAATCATCTGTTGGTTGAACTCTAACTGTTGATCTTTTTTTGGATTTTCTTTTTTATACCCTTTGCCAAGCGGTGTACTTGAGGAAAGGGGATGGTTGGGCCCTCATCAGATAAAGGGTTAGGTTGAGGTTCCTACTGTTGAGAAGGCATGGAATCCATAACAGTATCATCAATCATCACATATGGACTCGAAGATGAAGAAACCTTTCTTTTATTAATTTTTTTGATATTTTTCATAATGTCCCGAGATACAAGAACAGAAGGTGACACAACTGGAATAAAAGAGGTGGTCCCAATACCACCCACGACATCGGAAGTTACGGCATCAGCACCACACTCTAGCTCAACATATGGGAATATGGTGGCATCAGTACCACCCTCTGCATTAGGAGAAATGGCGGCCTCAGTACCGTCGGCTGGATCAATATCCTTGGTGGCTTCAGCACCACCACCACCACCATCATCATCATCATCATCATCATTAGCAACATCATCACCGCTATCCTCCTCGCCTGGCGCTCCTGAATCCTCATGGTGTCATCACTCAGACGAGGCGCCGTCAGCTGGCATCCTCCGCTCCTAAGTGACACAAAATCAACATCAAATGTGTATGAAGCAATGCCACCTAATAAATCACTAGGAGTGGTGGTCTTTGTAAACTGTACCTGCTCAGATTTTCTCGTTATTCAGGTTGGGCTCGATCTGAGCGGGTATGGCGACCTTTCCTTTGATGATCTCCCTCATCTCCTGGCGGAATTTGTCCATCTCCCTCCAAAAGGTGGCCTGTTGATATGAAAGTAGGCGGATTAGATCATCAAGGTCTAGGTTCTCATAGGTTGGCCCATGAGAACTGAACGGGTTGCCACACTGAAAGGGAGGTGGCTGCTGGAACTGATGAGGGGGAGGCTGAGAATACTGCTGAGGCTGCTGCAGGTGCTACCTCCACGGTTGTCCCTGCTGGTAGGAATGAGGACCCGACTGAAAGTGCTACTGTTGTGGCTGGTGGGAGAACTGGGGCTGCTGGTGCTACTGTCCGAACTGTCCATCCTGAGCTAGAGGCTGCTGTTGGGACGAGGTACCTCTGCTCGACCACCTGAATCGGGGGTGATCTCGACGGATCCCAGGCTGTTGTCGGTCATACCAAATACCGTTGACTTCCATTAACGGCTCTTGATTACAGGGGGATGGTGGGAGAACCTCCAATAGCTGATCATGCTGGTATACCACCATCTAAGTGCCCTGAGATGGTGGTGGCTAAGAGTACTGGTGTTGCAACTGCTGGACCGGCTCCGCATATATGTGGTGAACCTGTCGGTATTGGACGGAGTGCTGGGACGAGCTGTTGCTGCTAGGATTAGCCTGTGACCTGAAACAGGGCAGAGAAGCCGTCTATGCCTCTTAGAGACACATGATCTGGATCTTCAGGTCACTCAGGGTCTGTACCAACTGCTCTATCTAAGTCATGCCCTGAAACTGCTTCTTCTCGATTATTTCGATGCAGTCCAGCTTCTCATTGATAATGTCCATATCAGTGGCCGATGACTCTTCCTGTGCTGCGACTTCTGAGGAAGTGGATGGACCTGCATCAACTCGTGCTATCCTCTGATAGGACACGGCATGGGGTGAGGGTTTCCCCTGAGTGTAGAGCCGGGTCTGGGACATCACTGTGTAATTCTCGGCCATCTCATAGATGGCCCAGACCTGGTCTTCGTCCTTGGCAAAATAAGAGCCCCCACAAGAAGCATTCACTAGCCCCTGCAGCTTCGGTGTCAGCCCACAAAAGAAGCTTTGTACTAAATTGGGCTTGGAGATGTCGTGATGTGGATACTGGTCAATGAGCTCACGGAATCGATCCCGCGCCTCATGGAACTGCTCGTTGGGGATCATAGAGAAATTATTGATCAGAGGCCGGGCTGCGTTCGTCCGGCCGAGTGGATAGGTATTGTTAAAGTACTCAGTCTGGAGCTTCTCCCACGAAGTGACGTATCTCCCCAAATGCTTCAGCCAGTAGGTTGCTCTGTCAACCAGGGAGAAAGGAGATGTCATCATTTTGATGGTTTCCTCGTCCATGTATCTGTCATGGACAATACTGCAGATCGTCTCGAACTCCTGCAGGTGTAGATGCGACTCTTCGGTGGCAAGTTCATGGAACTTGGGCAAGAGCTGAATGGTCTAGGGAGGGAGCTTGAAGTCTCCCAGAATCGTCGGAAGCTGAATCCAATGGTGTGTAAGGGTTGCACCGGGGTTGTGCAACTCCCACATCGGTCTGGCTAGTTTGGTTGGCTCCTGCAGCTCCTCTGGATGTCCTCCATCTCCTCCTCCAACCTCTGGAATCTCCTCACCGCCTGCTCGGTTTGGCTCTCCTCTATCGGCTCGCATATGTGCTATCTCTCGGCGTACCTCTGCCATGAAGGCTCCCTTGTCTCTAATCTGACTATGCATCGTCTCCAGGGAGGCTAAAAGTGTGTTGTTGATGTCATCCTGATCTAAAACATATGTAGAACCCTGGGGTTGTCCATTGATGCGCTCCTCACTGCTGGTCATCTCGTGGGTCTCTGCAAAGGCAAAAACCCCAACTCAGGTGCCGTCAAATGTACAAATATCTGTGTTGGTCTCTGCTCGGGCACCTCGGGACTGGAAGAAGGGTGGTCGAGTGGAAACAGGGTGGAATCAAACTCGGGTTCGGAAAGCGGGTCTAGGCTCTCCCGAACTTGCCTAGATGAATAGGGTGGAGTGCTCGAAAGCGGTGCTGCCAGGGGCAGCCTAAGGGACCTTCGGCCCATCATCGTGATCTAAAAGAAGGGTTGATGGGATCTGGAAACAAACAATATAAACAATCAAACCCCCAATTCACATACACAATGTTGAGCTGATGACCGTGAAGGTTCAAGTTTGTTAAGTGATGTGTCTTTTAGGATCATGTTTGTTTAACAATCTCAATTTTATGGTTATCTCTTTTTATGGTATTTTCAAAAATCAAACAAACGCTTAACGGATTTTTCAATCTCCTGATTATTTTAAGTCCAAAACGGGGGGAGAAATCGAAAAGTCGATGCATGATCCAAACTTATGATGCATGCAAAGTCAGAAATGCGTACCTGTCACCAGCACTCTACATGCAGGGTGATCCACACATAAATTAAAGACAGAATTTAAACTAATCTAAATGATGCAAGAAGAAAACGACCTTAGATGAGCAATTTCTAATCGCAAAGAATAATAGTTAACTGACTAGAGAGAGAGATATGTCCGAACTCGGATGCCGATCGATGTCCACCACAACGGATCCTGCATGCACTGTATACGGCCTCTAGTGTCGCTTGAACTCTCACTCAATTAGATTAACTTTTTATTATGATTTTTATTAAGGTCCAATTATGAATCTATAGGTGCATGCAAGATATTAGGGTTGGGCCTTAATTATTTACGTCGCAATCAAAGAAATTCCTAAATCTAGGGGCCAAATTTTTCGAGAATCAAAAGAAAGAAAATGCGAAGAAAATAAAACCGGCGAAAAACTGCAGTGAGGTCCCCCGAGCACACCCGTGCTCGGCGAAACATACCCCGATATGCCAAGTGTCCAAGAAAGAGTGAGTGTCCCTGTGTATTACAACAATAATAATGTGCTGGAAAATAAAAACTACTCTATCCTATATAACTAATTTCCTCCTGGCCTCATACTCCTCCAATGTGATTACACCTATCGAAAGCCGACACATTCTCGGGCGGTCCCTCACACAAAAATCAAAGCAAAGAGAATGTCAGAAAAACAGTTATATAAAGTAGAGACAAAAACAAAAATAAAAAGAAATATGAAAGGACTACTAAGTCGTACTCTCCGACTACGGTGCCATTCTGATGATACGAAGATCAAGATCGATTAAGATGGAAAAACAAGCAGAAGTCGTTCTCAACCAATCAATTCGGTCAATCAAGAAAATCGAAACCACTCAAAATATGAAGCAATCAAGCACAAAATCTAATGTCAGCGATCTCTGCTATTTATTTAACCCGGTATAGCGATCAGGACAGAATACAAGGAGCACGGAAATGTACGAAGTAGTCGGAAATTAGATAATAAAAACATATTTTTGTGGTTTTTAATTTGCAATTTTTTTATATTTTCAAAATGAGAACACAAAAAAAAATAAATAAAAAGAACAAGGTAAAAACAAGCTTCAATAATTTTTATTAAGACTAAAAATACCCAAAAATAGGAAATAAAAATATTTTTATGTTTTTCAAATATTCAAATGTTTTTTTTTAATTTTATGAGATTTTTACAATTTTTATATGATTTTATAAAAATCAAACAAGACCAAAACAATGAAACAATGTTCAGCCTGGACTAAAAGGTGAGCTTAAAATAGTAAAAATGCCATGACATCTTATTGATGATTTTTATAAAAAAGAAAATAAAAATATCTAACTACGGCAACTGAAATCCTATTTTTTTTTATTTTTCTAGAATTTTTAATGATTTTTATAAGTTTTTTAGTCTTTTGTGATTTTTAGGGTTTTTTGCAATGATTTTTAAGGAGAAATTGGTTTTAAGGAGAAAATGGTACTGTAATTAAAGCATACAAAAACAAGCAGCTACTATTTTTGTAATTTTTAAAGTTATTTTTATAATTTTTATGTATTTAATAAAACATACAGGGCTCTTTTTTGTTGTTTTTGATTTTGAAAATATCAAATAAAAGTAAATTAATTCACAAAAATTACCATAAATATTTAGCAGGATCTAACTGTAATTTTTATGGAATTTTTGGAGTTGATTTAGTAATTATTTGATTAAAAATAAAGTAGACAGTACATAAAGACCTAGATGCAATTACTCAAAAGTTTCCAGGGCAAAAGATAACAGACATAAAAAACTTAGGGCCGATCCTGCAAATTATCCACTAAAAAGTGCATATGTTGAATACTCATAAACACAGGGGTATAATTGCAAATATTCGAAAACGTCTATTCAAATCATAACAGTAAAAAACACGGGGGTACATCATGGAAATACACTAGCTATACACGTACAATAACATGTGAGTTCAGTCAAACAGTACTAAAGTGCAAATGTAGAAAATAGCAAGGGTCCATATGCAAAAGTTCTAAACTACAACTTTATTTACAAAACTATCGAGTAAAGCATGAGAAACACAGGATAGAAAATGCAAAGTACCCTTCGCAATGTGCATGCGGAACACGTGAGGGCACGTGGCGAACTCTGATGCGGTGATGGCGTACGGTCCTGATCATTGGCGGGCAGATCTGACGAATCAGGGTATGTCAGGGACGTGCGGAAGGATCTGACCTGTCAGATTTGATCCAACGGTTGCCACAGCCTTCTGTCGGGTGGCTCTGATGACGTCTAGAGCAAGGGGGACAATCGAACGGCTGAGAAGGACGTTGAAAGAACACCTCCCCTCCGGACTTCGATCGAGCAGCGGAGGAGATCCACCGGCTCGATTGAAGAGCGAGGAGGTCCACCAGCTTGGTGGAGTCGCGACGTTCGGGCTGGGGGGTCTGATGGAGCTGGGAAGGGTCGGATGGTGGTGGCGACGACTGGTCACCTGGGGTTGCTCCGCCTGAGCTACTGGGGGCTCGGAAGTGGTTCCTTGCACGCAAAATGACCTGCAATGGGGAGAGCGACTCAGGGGCTTTGCTCCGGTCGGGTTGTTGCTTGATAAGGAAGGGAGAAGTATGGGAGAATGGAGGTCGATCTCCGGCGAAGATGGTAGGAGATCTTAACCTTAATCTCGACCTAAGGGACGGGCCTAAGGATGATCAGGTTGCGATGCAAGATGGAGGGCGACGTGTAGGTTCGATCAGAACAGATGAGTGCGGATAACGGGGCTCCAACCAGATGATCGGAGCAAGTGAACATGCGGCGAAGGTGGAATACAAGATCAAAGCGAACATGGAACTAGGGGAGATATGATGAATGCCTGAAGATCTGGGAAGACTCCTGAGCTCCAGGCGATGGTAGTCTTTGAGGTAGTGGCCTCAACCGACCTATGGCTGGCCAAGGAGGCTGAACGCGGCAGAGGTCCGACCATGTGAGTGAACTGCGAGAATCACGCCACCAAAATCCGATCCGAAGGTGGTATCCGATCGCTGTCAATCAACTAGACGTCACTAGGGGTGGAAGAAGGGGAGAGGCACGAGCTGCGGCGCTGGGTAGGCGGAGGAGACAATTTATAGGCTTCCCAGGATGGTGAGAAGATCAGGCGAGAGTGCGCAGACCTAGGAAGATCCGCGCCTTCCTAGGGATCCGCGAAGGTGATGGATCCTAGGAGAAGGCTCGGGCAAAGAATATGGTAGAGAGGAGGCGTGACCTGACCGGGAAAAGTGGGAGAAAACACTCCAGTGAAGGGAGTCGAGTCTAATCTGCCTTGGAAGAGGGCGTTGAGCGGAGGTTAACACCCGGTCCCGACCAATCAAAAATAGGAATTTACAAAATATTCATAAAATCAATAAAAAGAGTAAATGAATCTAAAATAAAAAATGTATAAAATAAAAAATGTTTATTATTTTTCAAACTATTTTTCTATAATTTTTAATTATGTTTATAAAAAATTAAATTCTTGTATATACAATATAGAGGAAAGGGAGCCTACTTTGTGAAGTAGGTAACCTTACCTACTTCACATTTCATTTTTGCAAAATTTTTTTATTTTTTTAGAAAAATACCACCGTGGATTTTCATAATTATATCCCTCTAATATGTCATTCAAATTTCGTCAGAAACAGAGACTCCTACGGCCGCCATCCAGAACATGTAAAATACAACAAATCTGTGACCGTTATAAAATGACTGTCTGGATGGAGGCCGTAGGAGTCTCTGTTTCTGACGAAATTCGAATGATATATTAGAGGGATATAGTTATGAAATTCCATGGTGGTATTTCAAAAAAAAATAAAAAAATTGCAAAAAATGAAATGTGAAGTAGGTAAGCTACCTACTTCACAAAGTAGGCTCCCTTTACTCTACAATATATAGTGTTATATATAGGTATACTATACCTATGTATTTTGTACAATTTTATTTTATTATTTTTACAAGAATATCCCAAATTTTATATTTTATTTATTTTCAACATAATTTTAGGAGTTCAAAATAATTTTCTTTTTGTTTTTATGATGTATTTACAGGTATAGAATAAATAGGGGATATAAGCCCGAGATTGACCCAAGATGGATCTGAATGGAGGCGAAGAATCCATGTAGCCGACCCTACTTAATTGTGGGAAAAGGCTTTGTTGTTGTTATAGAAAAAATAGGAGATGAGACTCATATACATGTATCATATACAAGTGAGAGATGATTTTATTTTTATTTTGTTTTATTTTTCCAATTTTTATTTTATTTTTGTTTTCTTTTTATGAATATATACAAGGAGGTACTAATAATATTTTGATTTTATTTTATCAAAATAATAATTATTTACATATCTAGGTAATATGTACAATATAGAGTAGGTCCTATCTCCCTCTACTTAGTTTATTTGGCGATCAGGCTAAGGCTTGGCCTCTAGGGGTTCAGGTCACTCTGTGTTTATTCTAAATACCTCCTTCCTTTTTTTCCTTTATTCTTTTATTTTTGCACAAATACATGCTAAATACACAAAGTTAACACATGCATGCAGAATGCTACTTATTGTATTTACACCTATTTACATGATGCTTTGCCAAGATAAATAGATAAAATAAAAGAATAAAGAGTGAGAATCAGGGATTCATCATGACTCAATAGCCAGCTCTCTCCACGAATCGCCGGCCTCCAATATACTTCGAGATGCGTCGACTTCAAGAAAGCTGCTCCAAGTCCATCGGGCCCTCGCATAAAAAGATAAAATTTATGTCATATAGAGAGATATAAAAATACATACAAAAATAAACAAAGAAATAATTGGTAAAAATGTAATAATTACAAGGAGGTTTGGGGTCAGATTACCCGAGTAAATGGAAAACATAAATATAATTTTCTAAAATGATCCTAAGTCGTTTGCCTCCCCAGCAGCGGCGCCATTTGACAGACCCTATAATACCCTATACTAAATGTGTCGATTTGTTGTAGTCGGGAAATCAGGATCGATCAACAATTAACCACACGAATCGATGAAGCAATGAATTAATTAATGTGCAGTTTTATTTATTTTTAACCTGGTTAAGCCCTAGGGTCAATTCAAGGAGGCAAAGGAATAACTCGAATCAACTTAGACGAATTAGCTCACGGTTTTCCAAACATGATTTTTTGTATTTTTATGTGAAATAAATGCAAATACAAAAATGCGGATGAATTAAGTTATTAAGAAAACACACAACTTAGTCAAATTAATTTTAATGTGAAATCAATCCAAATTAGCCAAGTTATATTTTTTCTGAAAATCTAATCCGATGATGAATGCAAAAAGTATTTTTTTGAAAATTTTGAATTTAAGATGCACAAATGAAAAATGCAAACTTTTTATGGGTTTTTATGCAATTTTTAATGCAAACAAGATGCAAAAATTATGAAATTTTTACTGAAAGTTGAACATGATGAAATGAAGCTACAATAATATTTTTGAATTTTTCTGATAATTTATGATTTTTTATGAATTTTTTAATGAAAACAGAGTGAATGTGAGTATTTAATTTCTAATAAGTCCATGAAATCAAATTATTTAGAGAACATTTTATCTCAAAAAGGTATTTTGATATGAAATACAAGAGAGTTAAAATTTTACAAAAATAACATTCGTGGATTTAATTAAAAATATTAACAGAAATCACTCAACATTTTTTAGGCAAAGGACACATCCATTTTTGATTAAATTTGGATAGTAATTAAAAAGCACTTACTAGCATCATCTTTGATTTTTTTACAATTTCTAGAGCAAAATTTAATCAAATATGAATTCCAGACCACGAAATGGGTAAAATATCCAAGTTTTCATCAAAATAATTTTAGTTAATTAATTACTGCTCGCAATATTCCAAATAAATATCTAAAAGATACATAATTATATTCTCTACAATATAAAATTTTTGTATTATAAATTGATGCAGAGTAGATGTCCAAATTAATGTATAAATGCAGGGGTGTCTTTGTAATACAAAAATTAAAAGTTAACAAAAAAATGTGCACAGGGGAACTTTTGGAATTATGAAAACATACGAGGCATAAAGTGTAATTTTTACACAAAAAATAAAGAGACCTTTGAACGCTTCGGCTAGGGCAGGAGGCTGGGAAGGCTCCTACGTCGGTCGAGTTCTAGCGTGTGAAGATATTTGTATTTTCATATTTCATGTCTCTTTCTTATTATCTTTTCTGTCTTCTACTTTATGTAATTTACCCATAGGCCTCTCTACTATATAAGAGAGCCTAGGGTTCTCAGGAATGATAAGCGCTCTTATTTTCTCCAACATGGTATCATAGCGGCGATCCTAGACCAGAGCTCTCGATTCCCAAAAACCCCAACCCCACCGCCAGCCCTCTCCCTTGACTCGTGCACCGCCGCCCTCTCCCTCAACTCGCGTACGCTCCCTTGCCTCTTCGTCGACGCCGCAGCCTAGCGCGCCTCCACAGCAAGGGCTCCGCGCACGCGCTCTCCGCGCATAGCGCGCTCATCCTCCTTGCACGCACAGCGCGCCCTTCTCGCACGCACCGCACGCTCATCCCCCTTGCGCGCACAGCGCACCGTGCGCTCGCCCTCCTCACGCGCACCCTGCGCTCTTCTCACGCGCACCTCAGCCTCGTCTCGCGCGCTCGTGTGCTGTCTTCACTTGCCCGTCGCCTCAGCCTCGTCCGTTGATTGATGGGTTGGTGTGCATGAGTCTACACGTGCACCCAAACCCATATATGTCTATGTAGACATGCAAACTTTGATTTGTTGAACCTGTAGCAGTCTTCTGTCGGCAATATGTCTCAGAACAAGGTTGATGTACCCTCCACTGGCGCATATAGAGGTCCAGCGCCTATTGTGAAAATGGACGGGACAAATTATGAGCTCTGGGCTATGCAGTTCATGCGCCTGATGAAGTCGAATGGTAAGAAACATATTCTCACCGAAGAGGAGCCGGTGGAGAAAACTGGGGTGCATGCTTCGTGGGAGGCAGATGATGCGTATGCCAAAGTTTGGCTATCTGGGATGTTGACGATAGAAATCGCCAACGATGTACTACATCAGCCCACGGCTAAGGCTATGTGGGATATTCTAGCGACGACATATTCGCAGGCGCGGAACAAGACCAAGATACTTCAGCTGCAACATGATATTTTTACAGTCAAGCAGAATAGGCGCCCTCTTCACTCATTGTACGCATCCCTACGAGGGGTGTTTGAGAAGCTCCATAGCTGCATGTCGTTGACGGCCACTCCAGAGAAGCAGAAGACGTACAGGAATGCTACCATGGTAGGTGTATTCCTGGCTGCCCTTGATCTAGAGTATGATGCTGCCCGGTCTCAGATTCTAGCTGACGCTACTATTCCTCCAATGGAGGAAGCCTTTCGTCGATTAAGTCAAATTATTGTCCCAAGCTCGACTGCCAGCCAGACACCTTCAGCGATGGCTGCCTCCAGAGGTAGAGGTGGCTCCTCTATTTTTCGTGGTTGTGGCCCCCAGGGTCGTGGGGGTCGGATTCTTCAACCATGCAGTTATTGTCGTCGACCTGGTCACTCCGAGGACACATGCTACTCAAAGCATGGCTTTCCTGCATCAGCTCGGGTAGCATAACAAGTTGAGTCTCCTGCACCTTCCTCATTGGACCAGCGATTCGATGATCTTGTTGCCAGACTGAGGAATATCATGCCTCCTGATACAACTCCTAAAGGTCTGTCAGATGTGGCCGTCTCTGCCTCTGCTAATTCACCTGCCACGGCCAGTACTTCAGGTAGTTCTCATGCTCACATCTCTTGTGATGGATCTATGATTACAAACTGGATTATAGGTTCTGGAGCGACACATCATCTTTGTGGGGACAAAGAACATCTCACTTCATATCGACCAGTCTCTTCAGGACGAACTGTGGTGATTGCCAATGGAACACATTCCCTGATCATCGGACAGGGGGAGATTAACTTGACACCTTCTTTGAGATTGCAGAATGTGTTATATGCTCCCGATTTCTCTATAAATTTATTGTCCATTAGCCAGATTACAGAGGATTTAAACTGTCGAGCTATTTTTTACTCATCTTTTGTTTTTCAGGACATACCCTTGGGTAACGTGATTGGCTATGGCTGTGAGCAGAATGGTCTCTATCGTCTGATCCATACTCCTTGTGTCGATGCATCTCTCCATTCTACAGGATCAGACTCTCTGTATATCTGGCATCTCTGTTTTGGTCACCTCCCTCTTCAGAAGATGTGTCGTATTTTGCACCAGATTTCTCCGAAGTCGTCCTTCCAATGTGAAATGTGTCAGTTGGGAAAGCATCATCGGTCTACTTTCCCGAGTCATCAGAGTCGGAGCAGTGGCTCCTTGTTCGAGTTAGTCCATATTGATATTTGGGGTCCAAGTCGTGTTCCTGACCACCAGGGGTACATATTCTATCTGGTTGCAGTAGATGATTTTTCTCGCTTGTCTTGGGTGTTTTTATTGAAGAATAAATCTGAAGCAGGAGATGTAATTCAAATGTTTATCAATGAAGTTAATAATGTTTTCTCTTTTTCTGTGAAAATTGTACGTTCTGACAATGCATTGGAGTTTTGTATCAGAGCTCTGTCCTTATTCTTCTCATCTCGTGGTATAATTCATCAAACTTCATGTGCTTACACGTCACAACAAAATGGTGTTGCAGAGCGGAAACATCGACATCTATTGGATATCACTAGAACCCTACTTATTCAGAGTCATGCTCCACGCTCGTTTTGGGATGATGCGGTTCTCACAGCTTGCTACTTAGTAAATCGCATGCCCTCGTCTGTCTTAGGTGAGAAATCTCCTCTCTCTCTCTCTCTCTATAGCCTTTCCTGAGAAGAAGGTGTTCTCACTTCCACCTCGTGTTTTGGCTGTGTTGGTTTTGTCCATCGGTTGGGTCCAGGTCTTGATAAGCTCTCTCCCAGGGCTATCAAATGTGTGTTTGTAGGATACTCCAGGACACATAAGGGGTATTGTTGCTTTGATCCGCTGCGTCGAAAATATTTTGTTAGTGCAGATGTCACATTCTTTGAATCTGTGATGTTTTTCTCTTCTACAGGTGACAGCATGACTACTTCTCATTTTGATTCTGAGGTATTCATGCCACCACCTCCTATGAGTCAGTTACCATCTGTGCCATCTCCACCACCACCTCCTGACATACCTTCACCTCCACCTTTACCACCTCCAGTCACCATTGTTCCCCCGTTACCAAAGCATTATACTCGTTGATCCTCATATGCTCAAGGTCATGGCCTGTCATCCAGCAGCACTTAGGTTGGTTCTGATAACTTGATTTCTAACGATGAGTCTGAGGATCCACTGCTACAGGGAACACAACAGGTTGAAGATCATGGAGATTTGGACGTGCCTATCGCTATTAGAAAGCAGAGACGTACTTGTGCTTCCTACCCACTTGCTTTCCAGATCTCTTTTCATCGTCTTATAGACGACTTTCAGAGATTTGCAGCAGCTCTAACTGCAGAAGAAATTCCACGCAATTATCAGGAGGCACTACAAGATAGCAAATGGCGTCTTGCTATGGAAGAAGAAATGGTTGCATTGTAGTCTCGTGGCACTTGGATACTTGTTCCCCCTCCTTCTGAGCGTCTATTGTTAGTTGCAAGTGGGTGTTTACTATTAAATACCATGCAGATGGAAGCCTTGATCGGTACAAGGCAAGGCTCGTGGCACGTGGTTTTACTCAGACCTATGGAGTTGATTACTTGGACACATTTTCTCCAGTTGCTCGGCATTCTACTTTACGTGTCCTTCTTTCAGTGGCCGTAGCACGTGATTGGTCGTTATTCCAGCTTGACGTGAAAAATGCTTTTTTATATGGAGATCTACAAGAGGAGGACTACATGTAGCAGCCTCTATGGTTTGCTGCTGAGGGGGAGTGTCAGCAAGTTTGTAGAATCCATAAGGCAATATATGGCCTTAAACAGAGTCAAGAGCGTGGTTTCAAAAGCTTTCAGACCTGATTGAACGACAGGGCTTCAAGAGGTCAAATGCAGACCATTCCTTATTTGTACAGAAGACGTCTAGAGGTACTGTTGTTATCATGGTGTATGTCGATGATATTATTGTTACAGGAGATGATGAGCAAGAATCAAGATAGCGAAAGACTTTCTAGGCAGCAAATTTGTGACTAAGGTCTGGGCACCCTAAGGTGTTATTTGGGGTTGGAATTTGCTAGGAATGCACAGGGTCTTGTGATGACCCAAAGAAAGTATGTTACAGATATGCTTGCAGAGACAAGCGTGATTGGATGTCGACCTTCCACGACTCCTATGGATCCTAGCATGAAGCTATACGATGATGATACAGATGAAGTTGATAAGAGGAGATACAAAGAGATGGTTGGAAAACTCATTTATGTTATAACTACCAGACCAGATCTTGCATTTGCAGTGAGTCGAGTGAGTTAATTCATGGAGCAACCTCGACAAGTACATATGGATGTAATACACATGATATTGAGATATTTAAAATCATCTCCAGGCTCAGGATTACTATTCAAGAAAGGAGACACACTCTTTGTATCCGCATATGCTGACGCGGATTATGCAGGTTGTCCTAAGGACAGGAAATCGACTTCAGGATTTGCAATATTTGTTGGGACTTCTCTCGTTTCTTGGAAAAGCAAGAAACAAACTGTTGTAGCAAGATCAAGTGTCGAGTCCGAATACAGAGCTTTGGCCCAAGCAAGTACAGAAATGATGTGGGTCCGAGCAGTACTATGCGATCTACATGTAGAGGTTCCTCTACCCATGGAGTTACACTGTGATAACTAGGCTGCCCTATTCATTGCAAACAATCCTGCGTTCCATGAGAGAACAAAACACATTGAGGTAGATTGTCATTACACTAGAGACATGATTCAGAAGGGCCTGATCTCTACTTCCCATGTCAGCTCGAGAGAGCAAACTGCAGACATCTTCACCAAGCCACTGCTTAGAGGATCATTTCAGAAGTGTTCATCCAGGTTAAGCATGACTGATATCTATGCTCCAGCTTGAGGGGGAGTGTGAAGATATTTGTATTTTCATATTTCATATGTGTCTCTTTCTTATTATCTTTTCTGTCTTCTACTTTATGTAATTTACCTATAGGCCTCTCTACTATATAAGAGAGCCTAGGGTTCTCAGGAATGATAAGCACTCTTATTTTCTCCAACATGGCGGAGGCGCAATAGGCGTGCGTGCTGCGGTGGAGGAGGGCTGGCAGCGAGGCGTGAACGTGGAGGGCCGCTCGCGGTGGGAGGAGTTGCGGGGTGCTCTTGTGCATGCAGTGGGGAGCGGCGGGGGTTCGACGACCTGGAAGCGCAGGCGGCGCGCCTGCAGGCACGACTGCAGGAGCGGGGTCTCTGCTTGAAGGGCGAGCCACGACTGGTGGCACCATCGGGCGCACGACACCTGCGCAAGGGAGGCGACGGTAGACGACAACGTGTGGTTAGGGGGCAAGAGCCACGCACGGCGGTGGCAGGCGAGGCCGCGCGGGTGCGGCGATCTTCGACGCGGTGGCTGGGCACGGAGGGGCGGCACACAGAGGGGCGGCGTATGGCTGTGGCATGGCTGGGCATAGAGGGGCCTGGAGGTGGAGTTGCAGGTGGCCTGCGGCGAAGGAGCAAGCTGAGCAAGCCGCAGGTGGCTGCAACGGTGGCGAGGCAGAGCTGGGGCATGTGCGCGAACGACGGTTGGAGCGGCGCAGTTTTTGCGTAGTCGAGGCAGGAGGCGGTTGAACTTGCTTTTTTTATGAAATATTTTTTTTTTGATTTTTTTGTAAACAAAACTAAAAAATGAAATGAATGGTGGTGAAGGGAGATGATGAGGTGGTGATGATGATGTGGTTTTTGATGTGGTAATAGGGTGATGGATCAAGATGGTGAATGTGTATTATGATAGTGATGTTGATGATGAAAATGATTTGGTGATGATGAACAAGGAAGAAAAATGTTAGATAAAATAAAATGAGAAGGTGAGGATAGAAGATTTACTTGTGAAGATCGTCGGATTTTGGAGGAGTTGTGCTGCACTTCTGTTGTCGCCTCGAGCGGCGTAGCGGATGCACCGCAAAACTGAGCGGGCCTGATTAGAAGCTCGCGACACGGCAATGGTGATGCAACGGATCTCGCCTTTGAGATTGTCGTCGCTCAACTTGTCTTCTACAACTGTCACCTGAAGGTTAAAGGGGCTCGACCTCTATTCTCTCGAAATGGTGGATGACGAGAAATGAAGGGGATGAAGGGAATAAAAAGAGGAGGAGGATGATGGGGAGTTGGAATAGAAGTGAGGTGGAAGTTGGAGGAGTTGTGAAGGAAGTGGAGAGAATGGGGAGTTGGTGGCTTGGGTGAGAAGTTGATATAGAGAAGGAGTAAAAGGAGAAAAAATAAAAAAATAAATAAAATAAGTAGGCTGCTAAAAATAATGAAGAGAAAAGAAAATAAAATGGAAGAGAGAGAAAAATATAAAAATTAAATTAAAAAGAAATCAAATCAATTAATTAAAAATAAAAAAATAATAAATGAAAAATAGGTTGACACGCGGCGGTTCCAGGAGCTGCCACGTGTTGCACCTAGAAAAATCAAAAATTAAATGTAAAAGAAATCGAAAAGAAATAACAAAAAAGATCAAATCAAAAAGTGGTCAACACGAAAGTTGCTCAACACGAAAGTTACTCATCTCGACGAGATCTACAGCTTCCGTGAAGGATCGAAAATCAAAATAAATCATATGTACAAAGTGTATTTTTGGGTAGTGTCTTATATGTATAAACACCGAATTTTATCTTTTACAATTTTTTTGTCATTTTGAAATAAGAGAAAAATCAAAATAAAGTTAGAGAAAATATGAAAGAAATATTTACAACTGAACCTAATTCTTTTGGATTTTTTTAATAATTAAGAAAATAAAAAGATAAAATGAAGGGTATTTTAGTCAATATGTACAACATACAATAGGGGCCCAAAAACAAAGTTTCACATACGATCTCCGATTTTTATGAGATTAGTCTTGTTTTGAAAATCTTTGAATGTATATTATTTTAAAAGTAAGTAGATCTAAATTGGACATTGTGTGAGAGAGATATGTGCATTTTAAGGTTTTTAATCTCAAACTTGGATTTGGGTTTTATTGGTCAATTTTACAAGTTAGTATTTTTTTGGTATTTTTTTTATTAGTGTTAGTAATATATACGTTACCGAGTTGACTTTATTGGAATTGGAGTTAGTATAAAATAGATACAAATAGGTGAATTTAGCTATTATACATGTGAATATATAAAAGGAATTTTGGGCTTCTTATTTATGCTAATATGAATGCTAAAATGCACATATTATTTACACATGCATGAATGCTAATTATGCAATATAAGTGATGAAATGCAGCTAATTACTTGGGAACAAAGCTCTATTTTCAACTTTTAGAGTGATGAATCACATATTCACCTCATACCGACACATGCATACATACACACACATATACAAAGTCATACATACACGCGAACATGTATGCGCATGCATGTACACACATAGTACATATGCATATGCACACACCCACACACATACAATAGACAATCACACACGCATGCACACACAAACACCCACAAACCAACACACGCACATATGGTACACATAAATAGTACACATGCACATGCATATACACAATCATAGATATATTACATATACACACACTTACACAAAAATGGCTACATACAACATAATACATACATACAATACAACGAGACATGCAAACACATGTCTGCAAACACATATTTAACACACATATGCGGTACACATAGATATCAAATAGTGCGCATAGTACAAAAAACATATATACGTATACCAACATAAAGCATATACACAAATGCAAGCATACATACATACATGCATATAGAACCACATAGACACAAGCATATACATCTACAATACTAATAGATACACACAAGCGTGCGTGCGTGCACACATAACAATGTGGATACACACACATTGTACATAGACACATACATAACCTCAACCAACACATAAACACATGCATACACAAAGACACGCATACATGCACACACGTATACAAAGTCATACATACATGCGAACATGTATGCATTTGCACGTACACGCATAGTACACAGGCATATGCACACACCCACACACATACAGTAGGCAATCACGCACGCATGCACACACAAACACCCACAATCCAACACACCCACATATGGTACATATAAATAGTACACATGCACATGCATATACACAATCATAGATATATTACATATGCACACACTTACACAAAAATGCCTACATACAAACATAATATATACATACAACCAGACATGCATACACATGTATGCAAACACATATATAACCATACATATGCGGTACACACAGATATACAAATAGTGCACATAGTACAAAAAACATATATATGCATACCAAAACAAAGCGTATACACAAATGCAAACATACATACATACATACATGCATGCATGCATATAAAACCACAGAAACACAAGCATATACATGCACAATACTAATAGATACACACAAGCATGTGTGCACGCACACATAACAATGTGGATACACACACATTGTACATAGACACATACACAACCTCAACCAACACATAAACACAGATGCATACACAAAGGCAGGCATGCATGCACGCACAGATGCGGACATATACAATACACCAAAATAAAGTACCCTCATACAAACACATAAGAATATGTAGAAATGCATACATTATATACAGACACAATTATATACACATGCATATAAATACATGCACGTGAGGATACACTTGCATACAAACATACCCTTGGACCCAAGTATCCACTCCCACGGGCAAGACACAAAGGCAACCACAGTACAAACATGCGTACGTCATATACACACATGTCCAACCACCACCCTCGCATACATAGACATACAAAAACACACATGCATATGCATGCATACATGTATGCATACTTATGATGGCACAAATGTATATACATATAGATATAAGCACAAACACATACGCAAAGTACGTGCATGCAATCATACACATGCATATGTGCACACTTACAAAACCACACAACACCCACCCACTAACACCCACGTACAACACAGACTCACTCATAAACACATGCACAGACACAATACAAACACAAAAACATACATACACCGAGTCATACATACACACACACACACGATATGCACACAATACCTACACACATACTTAAGCACACACATGAATGCATGCACACTTGCGTACTCACGTGCACATAAGTGTTGTACATGAAATAACACACAATATATACACACAAAGTACACACACAATATTCACATAATTAAACGCATTACAAAGACAGAATCACATAGCAATACGCACAGTTATGCATACACCACTTGTATACACACACACACAATCATTTACATTAAAGTGTAGTACTCACAAGCATACACATGCATAAATACATATAATATACATGCATACACTAACATATATAAATTTTGTACAAACATTGATTACACACATACAATCATACAAGCATGCATAAATGGATGTATATAGAGATACAAGCATACGGTGCATGTATGTGTGCAGACACCCCCCCATACACAAACTCCCATTTGCATACAACACACAAATACCCTACACACAAAACATACATACACAGAGTCATACATACACGCACACACGATACACACACAATACCTACACACATACTTAAGCGCACAGATGAATGCATGCACACTTGCGTACTCACGTGCACACAAGTGTTGTACATGAAATAACACACAATATATACACACAAAGTACACACAATATTCACACAAATAAACACATTACAAAGATAGAATCATGTAGCAATACACAGTTATGCATACACCACTTGTATACAAACACACACAATCATTTAAATAAAAGTGTAGTACTCACAAGCACACACATGCATAAATACATATGATATACATGCATACACTAACATATAAAAATTTTGTACAAACATTGATTACACACATACAATCATACAAGCATGCATAAATGGATGTATATAGAGATACAAGCATACGGTGCGTGTATGTGTACAGACACCCCCCCATACACACACTCCTATTTGCATACAACACAAATACCCTACACACAAAACATACATACACAGAGTCATACATACACGCACACACGATACGCACACAATACCTACACACATACTTAAGCATACACATGAATGCATGCACACTTGCGTACTCACGTGCACACAGCTGTTGTACATGAAATAACACACAATATATACACACAAAGTACACACAATATTCACACAAATAAACGCATTACAAAGACAAAATCACGTAGCAATACGCACAGTTATGCGTATACCACTTGTATACAAACACACACAATCATTTACATAAAAGTGTAGTACTCACAAGCACAGCATAAATACATATAATATACATGCATACACTAACATATATAAATTTTGTACAAACATTGATTACACACATACAATCATACAAGCATGCATAAATGGATGTATATAGAGATACAAGCATACGGTGCATGTATGTGTACAGACACGCCCCCATACACACACTCCCATTTGCATACAACACACAAATACCCTACACACATCAATGCAACCACACACATATATAAACACACACACAAAGACGTATACATAGATTTACTTGCATGCACCATATAGAAAAACATACATATAGATGGAAACATACATGACGCATGCAGTACACACAAAAGTACACATACAAAATACACACTTACATAATACACACATATATACTAAGACATACACATACACAGTAGGCGCACATGCAAGCATACACATGCATGCTTGCTTGCGCACTTATGAATGCACGCACACCCCATCATGCACACATGCACATAATATACATACACACAACACAAACACAACCATACTTATAGGCATACATATGCAGAGAATACACATACTACGCACACAATGCATATATATAAGTGCACATGTGCATGAATGCAAAGTAGATAATCGTTTTCAAGAAAGTGGTAGCTTGGGATGCATATATGGCCCTAAACCTAAATAGATTCCTCAAACGGATCCATATGCACCCTTTGTACTTATGTAACATGTTTATGAGCCCACTTGAAGTTATTGTTTTTGATACAATTCAGATCTTTAAGATAGTAGATTAATTTGAAATCCCAATTCCGTAAGGGTAAATATAAAAAAGGGCCTCAATTATATGTCAATTCGCAATAAGGTAAAGGGGGCCCAATAAAATCCATACATCCTCTCATCATGGAGTATGACTCCGGTGGTAGAGAGGATAAAGTTTCTCGGTGTGTTGTCGAAGACTTGGAGGCATGTTTTCAGCACAATAGCATGCAAGATCATGACAGATGTGTTAGAGAAGATTGTGATGCTAAGGAAGACAAAGGGAAGTCATCCAATATCTCTCACTTCATTTCCATCTCAATGGATAATGATATGTCATATAGCTTTTATTGTCACAATGGTATAGGTCATCTCGATGAATGTCATTTATCAAATTCAATGCACCCATAAAGGTATATGTATGGTGTTAGAAATCTAAGAATGTGGAAGTGTAATATCAAAGATAAAGAATAAGAATAATAAAGAACACTGAGATTTTACGTGGAACACTACTCCGTGAGGAGCAGGATGAAACCACGTGAGAACTCCTCAAAGGGCTTGTGTTTTCTATTCACTTTTCTCATCTGATACAATGGATGTGGGCTTCTTATATAGCCCCCACCGACTCTCTAAGTCCCACGAATAGTAGATGTGGGACTAAACATAAGTGGGTGTGGTAATTAGACCCTGGAGGGATCCAATTACCCACCTACACAATGGGATCATACTCCAACACCCCCCTCAAGCTGGAGCATGTAAAGCTCAGCATAGACAAATGGAAAGAAATCTCAAACTCATAATACAAGGCACTACAGACAATATCAACTCAACGCATACTTTATTGTCAGTTGATGTCGAGGACGTTGCTTCTCATGCCGTGCTGGTAAGGATGGACAAAAGGGCCAGAGTGTGAGTTGAACTGGGTATCCTCGTCGGAGAACAAGGTTATAGAAATCAGTAGTCGGTACTCGATCGGCGGTGTTACTGACTAAGGATTAATCAACAGTCGGACGACTAATTGGATTTAGTCGGCCATTAATCGGTTTTGAATTTTGATTATTTTTAGTATATAAATCATTTTTTATACATATATCTTATATATTTGTATAGATTTGTTTACACCTATAGAGTGATGCATTCTCATTTGTTGGTGCTTATAACAACTAAGGAATTATATTCTAATAATTTTATTTATACAACAATATGATTTTACCTTAAATCTCATGCAAACTTCGTCTTTGCAACCTGACCATCATAACTTGCTCATAAATTTTATTTAAAACAAATAATTTATCTTAATGGTCAAATATGTTATTCCATTAGTATCTCCAGAATCCTTCAATATTTCCTAATAAAGATTAAAATATGATATTTCATGTTAATTAAGTATTTAAGTGTGAAGATTTATGTTTATTTATACATGTTGCAGAAATAACTGTTCATATTTTATTAATGAAGTTTTACTTGCACATTAATTTGAGTTTAACTTATTACACATGGACTCCCATATTTACTTTATAACCCAATCACCATTGCAATCTTGCTAACTCTTATACATTGGACTCGCGAATTATTTCCAATCCAAAAAATTTTGAATAATAAATTTATTATATAAATAATATTTTTGTAATTGATCATTATAATCAGATTATATTATGTAATTGTAATCATTCCTTTATCTGACATGCATTGTAATATCTAATTCCAATCTTTCCTCAATCTGTCATTCACAATTGCATCTTTCCCTTATCTCTATTAATGTACACATCTTTGTTTAACCTTCTCTTATATTCAATTATGCTTTATTTCATCATCCATCAATCTCATGCTCCTACTACTCCCCATTTAGCCATCGGAATCACCCTCCATAAACCCCTCAACTCTGCTCTCCTTCCTCTACTACACATCTGACCGGCCTCTCGAATTCCCTTGGTCTATTTATCTATTCTCTGCACCACCTTTCAAACAAGAAGCTACACATGACGTCATAAACAAAACAATTACTCTTAAAGTGTAAGTTAATATAGATTTTATACTGCTTGTATTGTGATCAACATACAAAAAGTGTGGGTATGCTAGTTCATTAACTACTTAAATCTAAAAAAGTGTACTACTTGAAACAAATGAAGTTGTTAACTTTAAATTTCATCAAGTAAAAGCATCGGATTGAAATTGGTTTTTAAGATCTATTTTATTTGCATGTGGACATAAGTACACTTAAAATGACAGTAACCTAAATTTCATCTTCTCTTTTTTAAGAAGATATATACAAACTACCAAAAGAACCAATCATGAACCATTTTATAGTAATTCGAGATTACAAAAAGATAACAAATTTGTTGTACCCAATATAAGAAGCCACCACCTTTATTAGAGAAAATTAAATTTCAAATTCTTATCAAGTAAAAGGGTTCAAGAAAACAAATAATTATATAATCGGTCCGAGTAACCAGTACTAATTCGGATACCAAATATATAACTGGTCATTACATGTCATCATACCATCAGTGTCATTTGGTTTATCTTATTTAGCTCCCTTATTTCCCTAGACATGGATATCTCTGCAAAACTAACAGAAAAAGTGGTTAATTTATTTGCATGTGAACATAAGAACATTCAAAACGACAGTTCATCTTCTCTTTCCTGAGAAGATATATATAAACTACCAAAAGAACTAATCATGGACCATTTTCTAATCATTCTGGGTTATAAAAAGATAATAAATTTATTGTACTATATATTAGGGAGCCACCATCTTTATTAGAGAAAATTGAATTTCAAACAGTTAGCAAGTGAAATGGTTCAAGAAAATAAATAAATAGATTCGGTCAAAGTAAGTTGTACCAATTCTAATGCCAAATATAATAGTTAGCTCCCTTATTTCCTCGACCTGGATACGTCAGCAAAACTAACATGCAAAGTGGTTGTTTCACCCTCCTTTCTAACCCATAGATGTTCTGTAATTCAAAGAACAACCGATCATGATTCGTTTACATATCTACATATTTAAGATATCTATCAAATGATGAAGGATATTGTGGCATTGGTTTTTAAAATGACATTGGTTTTTAAGATCTATTTTATTTGCATGTGGACATAAGTACACTTAAAATGGCAGTAACCTAAATTTCATCTTCTCTTTCTTAAGAAGATATATACAAACTACCAAAATAACCAATCATGAACTATTTCTAGTCATTCGAGATTACAAAAAGACAACAAATTTGTTGTACCGAATATAAGAAGCCACCGCCTTTATTAGAGAAAATTAAATTTCAAATTCTTATCAAGTAAAAGGGTTCAAGAAAACAAATAATTATATAATCGGTCAGAGTAACCAGTACTAATTCGTATGTCAAATATATAACTGGTCATTACATACCATCAGTGCCATTTGGGTTATCTTGTTTAGCTCCCTTATTTCCCTAGACATGGATATGTCTGCAAAACTAACAGGCAAAGTGGTCAATTTATTTGCATGTGGACATAAGAACATTCTAAACGACAGTTCATCTGCTCTTTCCTAAGAAGATATATATATATATATATATATATATATATATATATATATATATATATATATATAAACTACCAAAAGAACTAATCATGGACCATTTTCTAGTCATTCTGGGTTATAAAAAGATAACAAATTTATTGTACATAATATTAGAAGCCACCATCTTTATTAGAGAAAATTGAATTTCAAATAGTTAGCAAGTGAAATGGTTCAATAAAATAAATAAATAGATAATCGGTCAAAGTAAGTTGTACCAATTCTGATGCCAAATATAATAGTTAGCTCCCTTATTTCCTCGTCCTGGATATGTCGGCAAGACTAACATGAAAAGTGGTTGTTTCACCCTCCTTTCTAACCCATAGATGTTCTATAATTCAAAGAATAATCAATCATGATTCGTTTACATATCTACATATTTAAGATATCTATCAAACGATGAAGGATATTGTGGCGCCAAGAAGTTGTTGCATGGTTGTTCGCTTGGCTTGAGCTATTAATTCAGTAAGAATATCTATCCCAATATCAGATACATTCCTCATGTGATTCATCACACAAGGCCAACTGGTCCTTCCTCGTGGTTCTTTCTATCTTGAGCTTCCTTTCTGTTACAGGTTTAGTCAATTTCCTTAATCTACGAAAACAATATCTTTCTTATTAGATTATGTAGGTGTTACCTTCAACTATTTGAAATGTTCGTGAAAGAATGGAGTAGAGATGAACATAATAGTTATTTATGGCATGGGCTCCCTGCTGAGGGGGAGTGTCAAAAGGTTTGCAGGCTACACAAGGTTATTTATGGCCTTAAGCGGAGTCCAAGAGCATGGTTCCAGAAGCTCTCGGATCTGATAGAGCAACATGGGTTTGTGTGATCGACCGTCGATCACTCTCTGTTTGTATGCAGGACTCAGAGAGGTACACTTGCCAATCTTGTCTATGTTGATGATATTAATGTTATAGGGGATGGCGGGCATGACATTTAGGTTGCCATGAATTTCCTAAGATAGCAGTTTGTGACCAAGGACCTCGGTAGTTTATGCTACTTCCTTGGACTGGAGTTTGCCAAGAACCAATGAGGTCTTGTGATAACCTAGAGGAAGTACGTTGCAGATCTTCTTTCTAAGACAACCATGGCATATTGCAGACCTGTCACTACTCCTATGGACTCGAGCACGAAGCTCTTGATGATGACATTAAGGAGGTCGATAAGAGGAGGTACAAGGAGCTTGTTGTCAAGCTCTTGTATGTGACCATTATCAGGCTGGATATATCCTTTGTCGTAAGCAAAATGAGTCAAGTTATCGAATCTTGAGGTGCAGGGGGAGGCAATGAATTTAGGCTTCTCAATAGCAGGGTTGCCAATTACATACTTGGGGCTCTAGCTGGTGGATGGAAAGTCGAAGAATGAAGCCTAGAGGATCTTGTTGGATAGGTTGGAGGGAAGGAGGCAGGACGAAAAAAGTTGGTTCTATCAAGAGGTGGGAAGATGGTGCTCCTTAAGCGTGTTCTTTCGACCATAGCTATTTTCTTTTGCTCTATAGGAGACTTCCTGCGAGGGTTCGCACGAGGATTGAGAGTCTCACGAGGAAGTTCTTTTGGTCAGACAGAAGGCAGACCATACGAGTCATACATTTGGTGGGATGGACCAAGATGACAAGTTCAAAGAAGAAGGACGGGCTGGGAATTTTACAGATGGCAGAGATGAACAAGGCTTTCATGGCGAAATGGCGGTGCATATATGGGGAAATTCTGAGGATTTATTATGCAGACTAATAAGGAAGATTTACAGGGTTTCATGTCTTTGGTGGTTGCTCCCATTCGCCTGCCTTCGTCCTTATGAAAGGATATCACTGAGATTTTACCTGATTTAGCAGTAAAGTTGTGGTTGGTTCTAGGGGATGGGGCCACATTTCGCTTCTTGTTGGATGATTGGACGGGTGGGGGAATTTTGAGCGAGCAATACCCATAGTTATACCAGTTGGAGAGCAACCGGTGGGCGACAGTGCGACAAGTTTGGGAACACGGTTCTTGGTACCCTGTCTTCTCCTCCGTCCTGTTTGATCAGAGGGTGGATGATTACTTGTTTCCCTAGGCAGATTTGGCACATGTTGAGGGTTCGACAAATGGCAAGGATCACTTCACATGGGGTGATGGGAGATTCTCGGTCAAAAAGGCTTATCACTTTCTGGTGGAGGATAGGAAGGAGGTTGAGGAAGAGGTGGCAGTTAATACCAGGATGATATGGAGGAGCAATGTGCCTAATCGAACAAAGATTTTCCTATGTCTTCTGCAACAAGATAAGATTCTCACGCAGGTTCATTGGGGGCAGTTGTTGGTAATGGAGGCTGGTGTGTGTGCTAGATGTGGTATGACAGCTGAGGATGCAGATCATCTACTCTTTTCTTTCCCTTCGTCTGCTCAGGTGTGGGATATGGCCATCATCTCATGGTTAGGGGGTCTGGATTGTGTTAGCTTTTGGAGGAACTTAAGAATGGTTTGCTGATACGGGCACGACAGCGTACGTCCCTTTACTCTTTTGTGGGTGATTTGGTGTGCAAGAAATGGCGTCATTTTGGGGAGCCAATCATGTTATACAAAGAAGTAATAGAACATAGCTGAGCTCTGTGTGCATCTTGGCAGATGTAATACCATGTATTATTTTAAAGTTTCTTTTTCAATATACTTGGTGATGGGTCCCAAGTTCTGGGACACCACCCTTCTGAATCATATCTCGTATAAAGTGATAATCAACCTCAATGTGCTTATTCCGTTCATGAAATGCTGGATTATTGGCAATAAATATACCGGCTTGATTGTCACATTCCAGAACCATAGGAAGTGGGACTTCTATATATAGATCTGTAAGAACAGTTTGCTTCTTGCTTCTCCATGAGACAAGAGAGTTTCCAACATATACAACAAATCCAGTGGTGGACTTCCTATCCTTGGGGCATCCTGCGTAATTTGCATCTGCACACGTTGAAATAGCAATCTCCTTATCTTTCTTGAACAACAGACCGGCACCTGGAGATGATTTAAGGTACCTGAGTATCATATGTATAGCATTCATGTGTACCTGACGTGGTTGCTCCATGAACTGGCTCACCCAACTAACAACAAAAGAAATATCGGGTCTGGTAATGGTAACATAAAGAAGTTCTCCCACCAGTTCTATGTATCTTCTCCTATACACCTCATCAGTGTCATCATCATATAATTTCATGCTCGGATCCATAGGTGTAGTGGCCGGTCGGCATCCAAGCATTCCTGTTTCGCTCAGCAGGTCAGTGACATATTTCCTCTGGGTCATTACAAGTCCATGAGGATTTCTGGCGAACTCCAGTCCCAGAAAATATCTAAGGACTCCAAGATCCTTGGTGACAAATTCGCGGCCCAGCATTTCTTTCGCCCTCTGAATTCCTTATCCATCATCACCTATAATCAGGATATCATCTACATACACCATAATTGCAATAATATCTCTAGATGTTTTCTGTACAAACAGGGAATGATCTGCATTGGAACGTTCGTACCCCTGTCTTTCAAACAAGTCTGAGAGCTTTAGGAACCAAGCTCTGGGGCTCTGCTTAAGGCCATAGATGGCCTTATGAAGTCTACATACCTTGGAATACTCCCCCTTAACAGCAAAACCAGGTGGTTGTTGCATGTAGAATTCTTCCTGCAAGTCACCATATAAAAAAGCATTCTTAACATCTATTTGGAATAATGGTCAATCACGAATAACTGCAACAGAAAGAAGGATCCGTAAGGTGGAATGGCGAGCAACCAGCGAGAATGTATCAAGATAATCCACTCCATATGTCTGTGTAAACCCACGAGCAACCAGGCGTGCCTTGTATCTGTCAATGCTACCATCTGCATTCTGCTTAACCGTGAAGACCCACTTATAGCTCACTGTAGACACACCGGTAGGTGCAGGGACAAGGCTCCAGGTACCTCTTGATTGAAGAGCAACCATCGCTTCTTCCATAGCTAAACGCTGTCTACTGTCCTTCAATGCATCTTGGTAATTCTGTGGAATATCCACAGCAGATAGTGCGATGGCAAAGCTCCTGAATTCACCAGATAAACGATCAAAAGAAACCGTGGATGCTAGAGGATATGACACGCAGCTACGCTTCTGTTTCTAAAGTGCAATAGGTAGATCCAAATCACTTGCATCCTCATATGTCCTCTGTAACACAGCCTGCTCAGGTCATTAGATCCATCATTATTGATCATATTCTCAGAACATACCTCAGGAGAGCTAGATGATGAGCGGTGACCATGAGCAGAAGCAGGCCGACGGGTATAGTGGAGTGGCAATGGGGGAACAGGAAGTGTAACAAGAGGTGTAGGTGATGTAGGTAGTGGTGGAGGTGGTGATGGTGGTGGCATGTATATGGCTTCATCAGTGTCTGAGGATACCAACTGATCACCTGTAGGAGAGAAGTACATAACAGACTCAAAAAAGGTGACATCAACACTAACAAAGTATTTCCCGCGCAACGGATCATAGCACCTGTACCCTTTTTTGTGTCCTGGAGTACCCGACGAAAACACACTTGACAGCCCTAGGAGAGAGCTTGTCAATATCTGGAGACAACTGTGGACAAAGGCAACCGAGCCAAACACACGTGGGGTAAGTGAGAATAATTCTTTTTCAGGGAAAACTAGGGAGAAAGGAATCTTCTCACCTAAGACAGACGACGGCATGCGATTAATGAGATAACATGCCGTTAGGACAGCATCACCCCAGAAAGAATGAGGAGCATAACTCTGTATGAGAAGCATCCTAGTGACATCAAGTAAATGACGATGTTTCCTTTCTGCAACTCTATTTTGTTGGGAAGTATAGGCACATGATGTTTGGTGGACAATCCCTTGTGTTTAAAAGTAATTTGAGAGAGTATGATGACAAAATTCCAAGGCATTATCACTTCTCACAATCTTTACAGATGCAGAAAAGACATTACGAACTTCATTTATGAAATTTATGATAATATTCCCAGCTTCGGGTTTATTCTTTAACAAAAAGACCCAGGATACACGAGAAAAATCATCCACAATGACCATATAAAACCAGTGTCCCTGATGATCAAGAACATGACTAGGACCCCAGATATCAACGTGAAACAAGTCAAACTTGGAGCTACTACTCCGACTCTGATGACTGGGAAAGGTAGACCGATGATGCTTTCCCAACTGACAAGCCTCACATTGGATGGACGTGTGAGGGAAACCTGAGGTAAAACACGACATAATTTCTGAAGCGGTAGATGGCCAAAGCGCAAGTTCCACATGAATGGAGAGACAGATCCAGCAGAATGAGAGGAGATTCCGGCATATGGGGTCCGACTGAGACGATATAGGCCACCCTGCTCATAGCCATGCCCAATCACGTGCCCGTAAGGATGTCCTGAAAAATGAGATAAGACGGATCAAAAATTGCTCAACAATGTAAATCCTTTGTAATTTGGCTAATGGACAACAAATTCATAGAGAAATCAGGTGCATGCAGCACATTCTTGAGGTGCATAGATGTTGTCAGGCTAATCTCCCCAGATCAGTAATCGGGGAGTACGTCCCATTAGTAATAATCACAGTACGGCCTGGAGGAACCTGTCGGTAGGCTGTAAGTAGACCTTGGTCACCACACAGATGATGTGTGGCACCAGAGTCCATAATCCACTCTAAAGTATCAGATCCACTGTTGCTAGTGAATGCATAAGTACTACCTGAGGTACTGGTGGATGCAGAAGCAGCAATGTTAGAATGACTCTCAGAGGTAGGCGTTGATGCAACAGGACCGGATGGAGGAATAATACCCCTTAGACGAGCTACAAGATGATCAAATCGTTGATCCAAAGAGGAAGCAAAAGGAGGTTCAATCTGTTCAACTACTCGTGCAGAAGCAGGAAATCCATGTTTGGAATAGCATGTGTCCTCGGTATGTCCAGAACGGTGGCAAAAGGTACATGATGGCCTAACACGACCCCCTCTGCCTCGAGGTCCACGATCACGAAACTGATGATGGCCCCCACGACCTCAAGATGTTGTCATAGCTGAGGCGGTCTGATTAGCAGTAGATGAAGGAACAGTATTAAGACTCAGTCTGTGAAAGGCTTCCTCTATCGGAGGAATAGTGGAATCTGCCACGATCTGGGAACGTGCTGCCTCGTGCTCTAGATCAAGGGCTGCCAGGAATACACCAACCATAGTGGCATTCCGGTAGGTCTTCTGTTGCTCAGGAGTGGCTGTGAGAGGCATGAAGCTGTAAAGCTTCTCAAACATTCCACGTAAAGATGTGTATAATGAGTGTAGAGGCTGGCCATTCTGCTTGATTGTAAAGATGCCATGCTGGAGTTGCAAAATCTTCATCTCATTCTTTTCCCTATGAAAAGGTAGTAGCCAGAATATCCCATATTGCTTTTACAATGGGATGATGGAGAATATCATTTGCAATCTCAATTGCTAATGTTCTAAAGCCAAACCCTGGCATATACATCATCTGCCTCCCATGAGGCGTTGACCCCAATCTTCTCAGCAGACTCTTCCTCAGTAAGAATGTGCTTCTTACCGGTCAACTTCATCATACGCATGAACTGCATTGCCCACAGTTCGTAATTTGACCCATCCATCTTCACAATAGGTGTAGGACCTCTGAAAGCGCCTGTAGATGGGATATCTGCCTTGCTTTCTGACATGATGATAATCGAAGACTAGGGTTGTAGACCGAAGATATGATTGTCTACACTGACATTAATGGGTTCGGTTGCATGTGTAGACTCAAGCAACCAAACCCATTAACGTGGAGACACGGGCGAAAGTCTCCTCGATGAAGAAGGTACCCTAGGGTTATGTGGGACTACGCGCAAGAATTAAGAGGGTGGCGTGTCACGGCATACGGAGGGCCGAGATGCGTACGGGGAGGCGCGCGGAGGGCCGAGGGGCGCCGGTGGAGCGGACGGCGCGGAGGAGCGCACGATGCGGAGGGACGCCGGAGGAGCGAACGACGTGGAGTAGCGCGCAGGACCGAGGGCCTGGGGTGGCGACGTGAGCGCGGGGCTGAGGGCCTAGGGGCGGCATGCGGAGGGCTTGGAGGTGTGGGCTAGGGTTAGGATTTGGTTCGAGAACTCCGGTCTAGGACTGTCGCCCTGATATCATGTTAGGAAAAATAAGAGACGTGTTTATTCCATACGCCCTAGGCTCTCTTATATAGGTGAGTAGCCTATGGGTAAATTACATCAAGAGTCCAGAAGATTATAGAAAAATATGAAACAGTACAAATAACATAACATATATCTCTACAATGACTATTGAGGTGCCTCTTCCCATGCACCTCCAATACGACAACCAGGTTACTATGTTCATTGCAAACAACCCTACCTTCCATGAGAGGACCAAGCACATAGAGATGGATTGTCACTATACTCGTGACATGATACAGAAGGGACTCATTGCAACTACTCACATCAGCTCTGGAGATCAGACAGTAGATGTACTTATTAAGGCCTTGGCCAAAGAGCCTTATCGGAGATGCTACTCCAAGCTGAGCCTGATTGATATCTACACTTCATCTTGAGGGGGAGTGATGAGATATTAGTTATCTTTCATATTGTTTATGTGTTTTCTATATAAGTTAGGTTGAATTTGCCCAACAGGTTTCTCTTCTATATAAGAGAACCTTAGGGCCCCTCAATAATGCAATTCATTCTTTCCTCTTCATAATCAAAGTATCACCTATTTTCTTTTTTCTATATAAGTTAGGTAGCATTTAACCTCCATACATTTAAATGATCTAGATAAGCTAGAAGATGCAACTATTTCACCTCAAGAGCTATTATATTCCATTATAGCTATAGATGGTTATATCATTACATTAAGGGATAATTACACCCATAACCCTGAGTAATTTCGCAATGACATTCATAACCCTACATAATCATGAATTACATGAGAAACCTCGGATAGTCACTCCGTCTTACATTCATAACCATCCGTTAGTTTACTATGTTAACTCAACTATATGAGTGAGTTAATCTAACCAAAATATGATTTAACGGCTAGGATTAGCAGAAATAAAAAAAACAAAAGGAAAAAAATAAATGGCATGGGATGGCAGGAGGGTGACGGAGGCCTGCGTGTGGGGGCTATGGGGGGGGGTTCTCCGACCGGATGGGGCAGGGAATCGGAGCTGGGTGGGGTGGGGGGGGGTCTTTGCAGGAGGGTGGCAGAGGCCCGGCCTGCAGAGGCAATAGCAATCCCCGGGTGGGGGGCTATCGATCGGGGCTGCTTCGACCGGACGGGGGGAGCAGGGGATCGGCAGGGCTGCTTCGACCGGACGGGGGGAGCAGGGGATCGGCAGGAGGGTGGGGGAGGCCTACAGGTGGGGCTATAGGGGGCTTCGACCGGATAAGGGGCAGCCGGGCAGGGAATCGGAGCTCGGGGGGGGGGGGGGGGGGGGGGGGTCTTTGCAGGGCACTGGCGGGGACGTTGGAGAGGGTGGCAGAGGCCTGGGGGAGCTTCTAGCAGACATGGGGAAGGGGATCGGAGCTCGGGGGAGGGGAGGGGATCGGAGATCGGGGCGGGGGGGCTTTGCAGGGCCGGGGTTGGTTGCTTCTAGCGGAGAGGGGGAAGGGGATTGGAGCTGGGGGTACTTGCAGGGCAGTGGCGGGGTCTTTGCAGGAGAGTGGCTGGTGGGTTGGGGGCTTCAAAGGGGCGGAGGCGTAGTCGCGGTCCTGGGGGGGGGGGGGGGCTTCCAGCATTGCGGGACGGGGGCAAGGGATCGGGGGGAGGCTTCGCAAAGCTCGAGGGAGGGGGGCGGAGTTCATGGGTGCAGGCGCCAGGGGGCTGCAGCTTCGACCGAAAGGGCGAGGTTGGGTGGTTGCAGTCGACGGGGTCACCGACAGTGCAGGGAAGGAGGAGGTAGTGCTCGGCCTGGGGGAGAGAGGAGAATAATGTTTTGCAAATAAAATTCAACATCAGGGCAGATTGGTCCTTTTAACAGAAACCGTCATATTTAACGGGTATATCAAACGGAACATGACACAGGGGTATATCATGTAAGAGTTAAGCATTACTCGGGGTTTCTCATGTAATTCGCGATTATGCAGGGTTATGAATGTTATTGCGAAATTACTCAAGATTATGGGTGTAATTATCCCTTACATTAATATCCGCATAATCCTTCATCCTTTCATAGTAACGTTAAAATAATACATTTTTCATGTTAATTAAGTATTTAAAGGTGAAGATTTATGTCTAGTTATACATATAGCATAAAAATGGTCTGTGGTCTAGTGGTAGTACAATGTACCCACTTAATGGTCTAGTGGTAGTACAGTGTGTCTACCACACAAAAGACCAGGGTTCAAATCCCACTCTTGCAGGGGTTACGTTAGGTAGTCGACGGCCAACGTAAAAAATAGTCGAATCTTTCAACATGGATTTGAGCAAGAATCCATGTAGCCGACCATACTTATAGTGGGAGAAGGCTTAGCACATTTATTTATACATATAGCATAAAAAAATGTTGGAGGAGGCGTGCAACATTATAATTATATGTCTAATTATATTAAGTATCATAATTAAGTATTTAAAGGTGAAGATTTATGTCTTGGGCGTGCTTATTGTATGTCATATGAAGGAGGAGGCGTGCATACACTATGCATCCTCTTTTTTCTCATGTTTCCCTAGCATGACTCTCTGGAGATTTTCAGAGGTTTGTTGTTGGCTTATCAGTTATACAGATACCGAGATCCTATCAGGAGGTTTTACACAGTGGTCCATGGCGTCTAGCCATGGAAGAGGAGATGGCTGCCTTACAGTCTCGTGGTACACGGAGTGTTAACTCTACTCCCTAGGTGCTTTGGTTGTTGGCAGTAAATGGGTGTTTACAGTGAAACACCGTGCAGATGGTTCTGTGGACTGATACAAGGCCAAGTTGGTTTCTTGTGGATTCACCCAAACTTATGGGGTGGATTATCATGACACCTTTTCTCCCGTTACGTGTCACTCTACACTACGTGTTCTTATTGCCATTGTTGTGGTACATGACTGGACACTTTTCCAATTAGATGTCAAGAATGCTTTCTTATATGGAGATTTGCATGAGGAAGTGTATATGCGGCAACCACCGCGGTTTACTGCTGAGGGGGAGTCCAGTATGGTGTGCAAACTTCACAAGGCCATATATGGCCTTAAGCAGAGCTTGAGGCTTGGTTCCAGAAGCTCTCGGAGTTGATTGAACAACAAGGTTTTGTTAGATCTTCTGCAGATCATTCTCTTTTTGTTAAGAGAACCCGAACAGGTTTTCTTGCTATTTTCCTCTATGTGGATTATATTATTGTTACAAGCCGTGATGACCAGGGCATTTAGGCATCTAAGGAGTTTCTTGGACAACAGTTTGTGACCAAGGATCTTGGTAAGCTGCGGTATTTTCTTGGCTTGGAATTTGCAAGAAATCGGTAGGGTATGCTAATGACGCAAAGGAAATATGTCATTGATCTTCTATCTGAGATGGGTATGATAGGATGCAGACCTGCTACTACTCCAATGGATTCCAATGTTAGGTTATATGATGATGACTTTGCGGAGGTGGATAAGAGACAATACAAAGAGCTGGTAGGGAAGCTATTGTATGTCACTATTACCAGACCTGATATATCGTTTGTTGTCAGCAGGGTCAGCTAGTTTATGGAACAGCTGTGAACCCTCAGGATCCAGGTACCCGTTAATCACACATTTGCACTATTATTCACATGAGATCGCAGAAGTTACAGAAAAGCAAGGAAATTTTTTCTTTTTTTTAATAATTTCATCTGACATTCACATCCATATTTATAACCACAAGCTAATAAAACAATTGGCACCAAAATCTCATTTCATTAATTTCCATATGATTTTACAACATGTACAATGTCTGCTAGTACATACAACATCCCAAAAATTGACTGAAGAGAAGAAGCATTTTACACTATCAATTGAACTAAAAACTGTAATAAAAACCACATACCGTTTGGTATAGACCTTGTCTCCTGGAACCATGTATACCTACTGAGCTGCTACTGATCAGCAGGCTGTTTGCCTGCCAAACATGTTAGGAAAGAAGAGGCGTCAGCAGGCGCTGGTACCTCCCAAAAATTTATAAAAATAATAGGCATTTATTGTGATCAAAAGAAAGCAAGTAGAGAGGCATGAGTAACTCAAATTAAAATTTAATTTTACTTGCAACTGAAAAGGTTTCCAAATTTCTAGCAATCACCTCTCATGATCAACCATTATCCAGACATTTCCCACATAAGTATATTTCTATGGTGACTAACTGATCATAAGTATGTATATTTTATTCTCATATTACTCAGAGATCATATTTTTGGATTTTGATGATGGGAAAGATAAGATGAGAAGATATAATGATTTATTTAATTCTTAAGTCTAGTGGATAGTCTGTGGTCTTGGTTCTTGTGAAACCTCACACTATGACTCTAAGACTTGGGGAATGTCTTAGGGTTGGGGTGCCTGCGTAGGCATGCGGTGTTGTATAATGCATCCTAACTAAGTTCCCAACACGTCCACTAGCTTAATGAGATTTCGAATTAGATTATAGTCTTTTCCATTTATTCAACTTTAATTGTAATCCCTTAAAACCTCAAGTGCAACCGTCTCAGATGTAACTAGATGATGTAGATATAGAAATGGATGATCTGGATGTAAAATCAATCCCTTCAATCCTCTGTGCAACAGCCTCAATGTAACTCTAGATGATGTAGATATAGATATGGAGGATCTGGATGTAAAATTGCCAAGTCTGTTGGCGAAAGAAAAACTCAAGCGGTGAAGAAGCCTACAAATGGCTCTTCCGTCTCGCCCTCTAATTGGAAGGACGGTCCAATAGAGGGATAGGTCTACTCCCAAACTACGCCACTGAGACGGGTGAGAGAGACTTCCCGGAAAAGTCGCTCTAGAAAAAAAAACAGCCCGACCGGTAGCGGGCAACCGAGCTCGTACGTAAAACTGAAAACCAAGGATCCCCCGCCTGGGTATCCTAATACACAGGGTCAGCGGAATGGTCTAAAGTCGGGATCCCAACGAGGCGTAAAAACACTGCGAGCTTGCGTAAAAACCGAAAAGGGACTGGGATCCTAGACCTGCGCACTTGGCGGCCGCTGCCCTGACTGGGCTTCCTATCTCCCGCCCAGTTGAGGGTCACCGCGCCCTCGCACAGTCAGGTAAAGGATTACCATGACCTGCAATCCAGATTATAAGTCATCACTGATTTACATCACCAACCATCTCAAGATTTCAGAATAATATAGATCACAAAAGTCCCTTGATTTGCTAAATCGATTAGTGTAGAGGTTTAGCACTGGATATGTGATTTATAAGGGCTGCAACAATAATATTGGATATCAAAAAGATTTTCAGCTACTTGAATTAGTCAGATCAACGTACTTCTCCAAAATTTTTCCAAAGTAATATGTAGCGCACTGACTAGATTAGATTATTGAGAGTATAATACATCAGATGTAAACATTCACTATATATGTCATTCCTTCACAGAAAAGTTCGTGTATGATTGATTGTAAGAATAAGAACATCTTCACTTACTGATCAACATAATTCTCAACAACCGACATCAGATTCCATTGTTGGCAAGCAATTATACTTTTCTTAACTCTCTCTTCTACTAATTAAGAGTCAAAGGAGTGACTCACCGATTTCGATCATTGATGATTTTATCATCTCCAAACTTGTCCTTCCTAAAAGGAAATAGTAGTGCAGCCCCTCCACGCGGAGGGAAGAATGACTTGCAAGATAGACTTTCAAACATAAAAAAAAATTCGTCTGAATGTTTCCGTAGTTATTGCCCTAGAATAGATTGCCTATGTGAAGTTTCAACCTTTTGTAGTATAAAAGAATAGGTAAAATGATGTTAATCCATCGTAATCTTAAAAGGTTGTTGATGGAGAGGTCCTTCTGTGACATAGGTTGCTCCTTATATACAGAAGAAATAAAAGATTAGGGTGCCTGATCAGCTTCTTTCAAACAAGTTTCCATCTTATAGTGTTGCCTCATCAACTAGATCTTCCATAATTTGAATAGCAACATTGTGATAAATTTCAGTAGATACAACTTGTATCAAGTGCTTATGTTCTGAGTGGAAAACTCCACTATATGTTGATGAATTAGCATCCTCCAGTATGTTGCTGCTCCTACTCCTCATGTTGAGGGATTCGAATCAATTTCTGGTCAGCACCTTGGTTGTTATGGATGGATAACAGATTTTGCATTTAAGAATAAGTATTCTCCATTCCCATGCATACACTCTAACTTCTAATGCCTACAAATATGTTGATGCATTTTATGGAAAATCGTTTTTCCATATCTTCCACTAAATTAGCCCACTGAAATAAGTTTGAATGAAATGCATCAAACAATATTAGGATAGATTTATGTAAATTAATGTTTAATGCAGCAGATCTTGACATCGATATTGATAGTGGACTCAAACCTTTCAATGTTTTTTTTAACATGAGAACTGAATACATTGTACCATCAATAGTTGGCCAGACATTCCAATCTTTAATTTCACTTCAACCTGAGTTATCACACAAAAATCAACGGATCATTTCCAAACAAATCATAGAGTCCATCAAACAAACGCATCATCATAGTCCCAAAACATCAATTTAATCATATAACTCATGAAGCATGCATGTATATGTTGGGAAGAAATGCAAAAATTTCAAATCCAGTGACCAGATGGAGTTTTGAATACACATTTGGATCATTAGATTTCATGGAAATAACATGCATGGCATCAAAAGTATGATCTGATGGTACATGCTTGGCAGCAAAAAGGAGAGGAGGGATTGTACCTCAATTTACTTCAATTTGGAGCTTGTATTATTACTGGACAGCAGCAAATTTGGACTTTAATAAGGCTCTAGACCCTCAGCTACAGCATGCTACAACTCCTTGGAGGGTTGACGAGTAGTAGCAGTTTGCTGCAAATGAGGAGCAGCAATGGCTGCTATTTGGGGCTTCTCCTGGACTTCCAGATTTGCATGGAGTTTAGCCTCCAACCATAGCAAGAGCAGAAGCTTCACTGGGAAAGTTGCTTGAGATGCTTCTCGGTAGCGAGAATTTAGAGAAATTGGGTGAAATTGGAAAGAACAGAAAAAGAATAGAGAATACGTTGAGAATTTAGAGGTGAAATGATGAAGAAAAAGGGAGAGAAAAGGGGCTTCGTTGGGAGTGAAAGATGGAGGGGAAAAAATCCCAAACGATGGGATTTATAGGAAAAAGAGGGAGAGAGGGGAAGGTTCTCGGAACCTTCCTCTTCTCTTTTATTTTTGACACATGACATCATATCCAATGATGTCAAAAAAACATTAATTAACTTTTTTTTTGTGGCTGTCTGCATGCAGTCGCCTGTTACAACACTTTTTTTTATTATTTTTTTCTCTCAATTATTTAAGACGTTAAAATGGACCGTATTCGCACATCGAGCATCCGATTTCGACGCGTAGTATCTTGAATTGATCGTATCGGGACGACGATCAATGGACGATGATCAATTTGAGTATAATGTTGATATACTTCCGATCGGGTTTTGAATACCCGAAATTTTTGGATATGGTTTTTGTTTAAGATTAAATTTTGTGATTTAAAAATATCAAACGACATCCGATTGACGAACGGTCGATTCCGTTGGTCATGTTTCGTCGAACCGGATCTAATGATGGTCTTGATTCGTTTCGTGGTTTCCGAATTTTTGTCGCGGCTTTTTCACGGCGTGCATTACGAAGCGACCGATTTTTGGTCGATTTCACTCGAATGCCTTTTGATTTACAATAAATTGATTGTTTTAGGTCATTTAATGTTGACGAATAACTTTATTGGGTTAGTCGGACCTTATTCGGGTCGAGTTCGGGTTTGTTAGAATCCGGATGTTACAATTATAAAAACCTCAAAGGGAGTCTCGTCCTCGAGACTCGAGTTAAGGTCATTTATGTGTCTTGTTTGTATTTCTTCTGGCCATAAAAATCTCAAAGGGTTTTGAACTCATAAAAACCTCAAAGAGAACTTGAGCCATATATTTTAACATGTATCCAATTACAAAAGCTAGTTTTGATTTTTACCTCTGAAAAGTTGCAGGTATCGTGTCCGCATGTCGGCTTTGGTCTTCCACGTCGCCTTTTTGATGCTGTGACGGTGCCACAACACCTTGACAAATGGAATCTCTTTGCTGTAAAGCATCCTCACAGCACGGTCAAGTATCTGTATCGGCTTCTCCTCGTATGTCAAATCAGGCTCCACGTCTAAATTCTCGTAACTGATGACGTGTCGAGGATCGTGTACATATTTCCTCAAGTTGGATACGTGGAAGACATCATGGATAGCTGAAAGATGTGGAGGAAGCGCTACTCGATAAGCAACCTTCCCCACTCTGGCCAGAATCTCAAAAGGATCCACATATCGCGGTGCGAGCTTGCCACGAACACCGAATCTCTGTATTTCCTTCATGGGAGATACACGGAGAAATACCCAATCTCCCACCTATAATTTACAGAAATGGCATTAATATGCGATTAAGCTAATTTTGTAATAAAAGAAAGATAAGAAGATTGGATACCTGAAACTCCAAATCTCTTCTCCGACGATCCGTATAGCTCTCCTGGTGGCTCTATGCCGTCAGAAGCCTCCGTCTCACAAGATCAACAGCTATCGTGGTCTCCTTCAAGAGATCTACGGAATATAAAGCACGATCACCTACCTCACGCCAACTGAGAGGTGTGAGGCATCTCCGCCCGTATAGGACTTCGAATGGTGCCACGCCAATACTGGAGTGATAGCTGTTGTTGTACGTGAATTCCACTAATGGCAAATGATCCTTCCAGGACCTTCTCCACTCCAAAGTGCAAGCGTGGATCAAATCCTCTAGTGTCTGAATGGTGCGCTCACTCTGCCCATCTGTCTGCGGATGGTATGCAGAACTCAGCTCTGTCTGTAGTGCTGACATGAACTGGTGTCAATAATGTGACGTGAATCTCGAATCCCTGTCAGACACCACCTCTCGTGGTATACCATGCAGTCTGATGATGTTCTGCACATACAGCTTGGCCAATCTGGATGGAGTGTAAGTTGTGTTGACAGGTATGAAATGGGCTGACTTGGTCAACCTATCAACAATGACCCAAATGGAATCATGGCCTCCTGACGTCTTCGGCAGACCTGTGACAAAATCCATGGAAATGCTCTCCCACTTCCATTCGGGAATGGAGAGAGACTGCAGTAATCCTAGTGGTCTCCTGTGCTCAGCTTTGACCATCTGACAGGTCATGCATCTGCTAACATGTAACGCCCCATCGCGCTTCATTCCATCCCACCAGAAATGTCGACGCAGATCACGGTACATCTTCGTACTGCCTGAATGGATAGATAATCGTGAACTGTGTGCCTCATCTAGAATGTTTCTGCGAAGCTGCTCATTATTGGGTACAACGACCCGTCCTGCCTTCCATAAAATAGACTCTGCCATGACAAAATCATCAAATTCATCCTTGATGGCGCGCATGTATCTATCTCGGATCCAAGGATCTGTCTTCTGGCCCTCTACAATACGGTCCCAAAGGTTGCTGTATCGAGGAGGCACGGCGGTAGAAATGGATGCGCTCTCCTGAGGATGCCAATCGCTCAAAGCTGCAAGCGTATCCCATGTGTATAGCCAGTTCGCCGTACCCTCTGCATGCGCTCTCCTACTAAGTGCATCAGCCACCACGTTTCCCTTACCGGGATGGTAAGAGATTGTGCAATCATAATCCTTCAGCAATTCGAGCCATCTGCGATGTCTCATGTTCAGCTCCTTCTGATCAAAGATGTACTTCAGACTCTTGTGATCTGTAAAAATCTCGAAGTTCACCCCATAAAGATAGTGGCATCAGATCTTCAAGGCGAAGACAACTGCAGCCAACTCCAAGTCATGTGTGGGGTAGTTCCGCTCGTGCGGTCTCAACTGCCGTGATGCGTAAGCAATCACCTGTCCTCTCTGCATCAATACTGCTCCTAGACTTTTTCCGGATGCATCTGTGTATACTGCATAGTCCTGAGTGCCTGAAGGAAGAGCAAGAATAGGTGATGTAGTCAACCTCACCTTCAGTGTCTGGAAGGCCTGTTCACATGAATCATTCCAAATGAATGGAACTCCCTTCTGCGTCAATCGTGTCAATGGACGGACGATGCGTGAAAATCCGCTGACGAAGCGTCTGTAATAACCTGCTAGCCCAAGGAAGCTCCGAATTTGCGTGACAGTCTTGGGCTGCTGCCAAAACATAACTGCATCTATCTTTGCAGGATCAATCGCGATACCTGCTCCAGAAATGATGTGCCCCAAAAATGAGACCTGGGATAACCAGAACTCATACTTACTCAACTTGGCATATAGCTTGTGCTCTCGCAATGTGTCCAAAACAATCCGTAGATCATTCGCATGATCCCATTCATTCCGTGAATAGATGAGCACATCATCGATGAACACCACTACAAACTTGTCCAAGTATGGACGGAAGATACGGTGCATCATATCCATGAAAGCCGCAGGTGCATTGGTGAGCCCAAACGGTATCACCACAAACTCGTAGTGTCCATAGTGAGTCTTGAAGGCTGTCTTCGGAACGTCCGACTCGCGAATCCTCAGCTGATGGTAGCCTGAGCGAAGATCGATCTTCGAGAAAATCGAAGATCCTTGGAGTTGGTCGAACAAATCATCGATACGTGGCAAAGGATAACGGTTCTTCACCGTTCTCTTGTTCAGTTGCCTGTAATCGATGCATAACCTCATGGATCCATCCTTCTTCTTGACAAATAGAACCGGAGCACCCCCAAGGTGAAGTGCTTGGCCTCACGAATCCCAAGTCAAGTAATTCCTGCAACTGCACCTTCAGTTCCCTCAACTCGGCTGGTGCCATACGATATGGTGCCATAGAGATCGGTTGTGTATCTGGTAACAATGTGATCTCGAACTCGATCTCTCTCTCAGGAGGTAATCCTGATAGCTCATCAGGAAACATGCCAGGGTATTCTGATACTACTCGGATGTCCTGTGTCATTGGATCCTGGTCAGATACCTCTCGAACAAATGCAAGGTATGAATCACAACCCTGATCAATAAGTCGCTGGGCTCGCAACACTGAAATGTACTCCATGGTGGAGTCATGCAAAGTACCTTCAAAAGTGAACTCGGGTAGATCAGGAATCCTGAAGACAACTGTCTTTCTAAAGCAATCAACTAGTGCATGATGAGCGGATAACCAATCCATGCCCAAAATCAAGTCGAACTCATCAAGCTGTAAGAGTAGACAATCTGCGATCATTTCATGTCAATCAGTATATGCAAGTATCTGACTATCAGTGAAATAATGAACATTTGGCCCTCGGATGTGATATGGAGAAGAGAGAGTCTCTGCGACTCTACCTAAAGAAGCAAGTAGTATCGAAGCAAGAAAAGAATGTGTCGCTCCAGAATCAAATGAAACATGGAAAGCTCGATAAGAGCAGTCAGTATGTGTGCTAGCTGGTCAGTTGTTTCCTGGCCTGGTCGGGATGCCATGGTTCTGCATGAGAACCATAATTACTCGTAAAACTACCATTTGTAGATACTTATAACATATGCCTTTTCTTTTCTTAGGATATAATATGAAATTAATGAAATTGGTAACATATGTGGTTATTTAATTTGAATGTCATATTTCCCTTCTCAGGCTCACGACAGGTCGGAACACTGTCGTTATCCGAGATCTTAATGCGATTGGATTTGTAATACTACGAACGTACGTATCGGGGTACCACTACTCTGATACCAAATTGTAAACCCCTCAGGATCCGGGTACCCGTTAATCACACATTTGCACTATTATTCACATGAGATCGCAGAAGTTACAGAAAAACAGGGAATTTTTTTTAATAATTTCATCTGACATTCACATCCATATTTATAACCACAAGCTAATAAAACAATTGGCACCAAAATCTCATTTCATTAATTTCCATATGATTTTACAACATGTACAATGTCTGCTAGTACATACAACATCCCAAAACTTTGACTGAAGAGAAGAAGCATTTTACACTATCAATTGAACTAAAAACTGTAATAAAAACCACATACCGTCTGGTATAGACCTTGTCTCCCACAACCATGTATACCTACTGAGCTGCTACTGATCAGCAGGCTGTTTGCCTGCCGAACATGTTAGGAAAGAAGAGGCGTCAGCAGGCGTTGGTACCTCCCAAAAATTTATAAAAATAACAGACATTTATTGTGATCAAAAGAAAGCAAGTAGAGAGGCATGAGCAACTCAAATTAAAATTTAATTTTACTTGCAACTGAAAAGGTTTCCAAATTTCTAGCAATCACCTCTCATGATCAACCATTATCCCGACATTTCCTACATAAGTATATTTCTATGGTGACTAACTGATCATAAGTATGTATATTTTATTCTCATATTACTCAGAGATCATATTTTTGGATTTTGATGATGGGAAAGATAAGATGAGAAGATATAATGATTTATTTAATTCTTAAGTCTAGTGGATACTCTGTGGTCTTGGTTCTTGTGAAACCTCACACTATGACTCTAAGACTTGGGGAATGTCTTAGGGTTGGAGTGCCTCCGTAGGCATGCGGTGTTGTATAATGCATCCTAACTAAGTTCCCAATACGTCCACTAGCTTAATGAGATTTCGAATTAGATTATAGTCTTTTCCATTTATTCAACTTTAATTGTAATCCCTTAAAACCTCAAGTGCAACCGTCTCAGATGTAACTCTAGATGATGTAGATATAGAAATGGATGATCTGGATGTAAAATCAATCCCTTCAATCCTCTGTGCAACAGCCTCAATGTAACTCTCGATGATGTAGATATAGATATGGAGGATCTGGATGTAAAATCGCCAAGTCTGTTGGCGAAAGAAAAACTCAAGCGGTGAAGAAGCCTACAAATGGCTCTTCCGTCTCGCCCTCTAATTGGAAGGACGGTCCAATAGAGGGATAGGTCTACTCCCAAACTACGCCACTGAGACTGGTGAGAGAGACTTCCCGGAAAAGTCGCTCTAGAAAAAAAAACAGCCCGACCGGTAGTGGGCAACCGAGCTCGTACGTAAAACTGAAAACCAAGGATCCCCCGCCTGGGTATCCTAAAACAGAGGGTCAGCGGAATGGTCTAAAGTCGGGATCCCAACGAGGCGTAAAAACACTGCGAGCTCGCGTAAAAATCGAAAAGGGACTGGGATCCTAGACCCGCGCACTTGGCGGCCGCTGCCCTAACTTGGCTTCCTATCTCCCGCCCAGTTGAGGGTCACCGCGCCCTCGCACGGTCAGGTGTAAGGATTACCATGACCGGCAATCCAGATTATAAGTCATCACTGATTTACATCACCAACCATCTCAAGATTTCAGAATAATATAGATCACAAAAGTCCCTTGATTTGCTAAATCGATTAGTGTAGAGGTTTAGCACCGGATATGTGATTTATAAGGGCTGCAGCAATAATATTGGATATCAAAAAGATTTTCAGCTACTTGAATTAGTCAGATCAACGTACTTCTCCAAAAAATTTCCAAAGTAATATGTAGCGCACTGACTAGATTAGATTATTGAGAGTATAATACATCAGATGTAAAGATTCACTATATATGCCATTCCTTCACAGAAAAGTTCGTGTATGATTGATTGTAAGAATAAGAACATCTTCACTTACTGATCAACATAATTCTCAACAACCGACATCAGATTCCATTGTTGGCAAGCAATTATACTTTTCTTAACTCTCTCTTCTACTATGAGTTAATGAATTAAGAGTCAAAGGAGTGACTCACCGATTTCGATCATTGATGATTTTATTATCTCCAAACTTGTCCTTCCTAAAAGGAAATAGTAGTGCAGCCCCTCCCCGCGGAGGAAGAATGACTTGCAAGATAGACTTTCAAACATAAAAAAAATTCGTCAGAATGTTTCCGTAGTTATTGCCCTACAATAGATTGCCTATGTGAAGTTTCAACCTTTTGTAGTATAAGAGAATAGGTAAAATGATGTTAATCCATCATAATCTTAAAAGGTTGTTGATGGAGAGGTCCTTCTGTGACACAGGTTGCTCCTTATATACAGAAGAAATAAAAGATTAGGGTGCCTGATGAGCTTCTTTCAAACAAGTTTCCATCTTATAATGTTGCCTCATCAACTAGATCTTCCATAATTTGAATAGCAACATTGTGATAAATCTCAGTAGATACAACTTGTATCAAGTGCTTATGTTCTGAGTGGAAAACTCCACTATATGTTGATGAATTAGCATCCTCCAGTATGTTGCTGCTCCTACTCCTCATGTTGAGGGATTCGAATCAATTTCTGGTCAGCACCTTGGTTGTTATGGATGGATAACAGATTTTGCATTTAAGAATAAGTATTCTCCATTCCCATGCATACACTCTAACTTCTAATGCCCACAAATATGTTGATGCATTTTATGGAAATTCGTTTTTCCATATCTTCCACTAAATTAGCCCACTGATATAAGTTTAAATGAAATGCATCAAACAATATTAGGATAGATTTATGTAAATTAAAGTTTAATGCAGCAGATCTTGACATCGATATTGATAGTGGACTCAAACCTTTCAATGTTTTTTTTAACATGAGAACTGAATCCATTGTAACATCAATAGTTGGCTAGACATTCCAATCTTTAATTTCACTTCAACCCGAGTTATCACACAAAAATCAACGGATCATTTCCAAACAAATCATAGAGTCCATCAAACAAACGCATCATCATAGTCCCAAAACATCAATTTAATCATATAACTCATGAAGCATACATGTATATGTTGGGAAGATATGCAAAAATTTCAAATCCAGTGACCAGATGGAGTAACATGCATGGCATCAAAAGTATGATCTGATGGTACATGCTTGGCAGCAAAAAGGAGAGGAGGGATTGTACCTCAATTTACTTCAATTTGGAGCTTGCATTATTACTGGACAGCAGCAAATTTGGACTTTAATAAGGCTCTAGACCCTCAGCTACAGCATGCTACAACTCCTTGGAGGGTTGACGAGTAGTAGCAGTTTGCTGCAAATGAGGAGCAGCAATGGCTGCTATTTGGGGCTTCTCCTGGACTTCCAGATTTGCATGGAGTTTAGCCTCCAACCATAGCAAGAGCAGAAGCTTCACTGGGAAAGTTGCTTGAGATGCTTCTCGGTAGCGAGAATTTAGAGAAATTGGGTGAAATTGGAAAGAACAGAAAAAGAATAGAGAATACGTTGAGAATTTAGAGGTGAAATGGTGAAGAAAAAGGGAGAGAAAAGGGGCTTCGTTGGGAGTGAAAGATGGAGGGGAAAAAATCCCAAACGATGGGATTTATAGGAAAAAGAGGGAGAGAGGGGAAGGTTCTCGGAACCTTCCTCTTCTCTTTTATTTTTGACACATGACATCATATCTAATGATGTCAAAAAAAATTAATTAACTTTTTTTTGTGGCTGTCTGTATGCAGTCGCCTGTTACAACACTTTTTTTTTATTTTTTTCTCTCAATTATTTAAGACGTTAAAATGGACCGTATTCGCACATCGAGCATCCGATTTCGACGCATAGTATCTCGAATTGATCGTATCGGGACGACGATCAATTTGAGTATAATGTTGATATACTTCCGGTCAGGTTTTGAATACCCGAAATTTTCGTATATAGTTTTTGTTTAAGATTAAATTTTGTGATTTAGAAATATCAAACGACATCCGATTGACGAATGGTCGATTCCGTTGGTCTTGTTTCGTCGAATCGGATCTAATGATGGTCTTGATTCGCTTCGCGGTTTCCGAATTTGTGTCGCGGTTTTTCACGGCGCGCATTACGAAGCGACCGATTTTTGGTCGATTTCACTCGAATGCCTTTTGATTTACAATAAATTGATTGTTTTAGGTCATCTAATGTCGACGAATAACTTTATTGGGTTAGTCGGACCATATTCGGGTCGAGTTCGGGTTTGTTAGAATCCGGATGTTACAACAGCCTAGGCAGGCTCATATGGATGCAGTCAATATGATCTTGAGGTATCTGAAGTCTTCTCCAGATGTAGGACTTCTATTCAGGAGAGACACATCCCTAGCAGTTTTAGGATGTGTGGATGCAGACTATGTTGGATGTCCCAAGGACAGGAAGTCTACTTCAGACTTCACTGTGTTTGTGGGCAGCTCATTGGTTTCATGGAAGAGCAAGAAATAAACCATTGTGGCCATATCCATTGTTGAATCGGAGTACAAGACTAGGGCCCAAGGAAGCACAAAAATGATGTGTCCCTTCTGACTGACTTAGCTATTGAGGTGCCACTTCCTATGCACCTCAAATGTGATAACCAAGTTGCTTTATTCATATCTAATAATTCATCCTTCCATGAAAGAACAAAGCACATTGAGGTTGACTGCCACTACACCCCTGATTTGATTCAAAAGGGATTTATATTCAGTTCTCATGTTGCTTTATGCGATCAGATTGCCGACATGTTTACCAAAGCTCTTGCAAATGGACCTTTTCACCGTTGTTGTTCCAAGCTAAGCATGAAAGATATATATATGCTCCAGCTTGAGGGGGAGTGTTGAGATATTTGTATCTCGTTATTGTTATCTTGTATTATTTTTATCTCTTTTGCCTCTTTATGTAATTTTCCCTTAGAGTCTTTCTCCTATATAAGAGAGCTCTAGGGCTACAGTGAATGCATCTCTTTCATTTCAATCCTTTCCACAATTCCCTTAGCCTATTTATCTATTTTTTGCACCACCTTTCAAGCAAGAAGCTACAATTGATGTCCTACACAAAACAATTGCCCTTAAAGAAATCTAATATAGATTTTCTATCACTTGTATTGTGAGCAAGATATGAAAAGTGTAGGCGTGCTAATTTATTAACTACTTAAATCTAAAAAATTGTACTAGTTGAACCAAATGAAGTTGTTGACTTTAAATTTCATCAATAAAAACATTGGATTGAAATTGATTTGTAAAATGGCAATGGTTTTTAACATCTATTTTGTTTGAATGTGGACATAAGAACACTCAAAATAACAATAACATGCATGTCATCTTCTCTTTCCAAAGAAGATATATAGAAACTACCAAAAGAACCAATCAAGAACCATTTTCTAGTCATTCTAAGTTATAAAAAGATAACAAATTTGTTTACATAATATTAGAAGGCATCATCTTTATTAGAGAAAATTAATTCAAATTTGTTAGCAAGTAAAAGAGTTTAAGAAAACAAATAAATATATAGTCGGTCCAAGTAACCGATACCGATTCTGATTGGTCATTACATGTCATCACACCATCAATGCCATTTGGTTTATCTTGTTTAGCTCCCTCATTTCCCTTGATCTGGATATGTCTGCAAAACTAAAAGGCAAAATGGTTGTTTCACCTTCCTTTCTAACCCACAAATGATTTGCAATTCAAAACACAAACAGTCATGATTCATTTACATATCTATATAATTAAGATTGTTGGAGTATTTGGTTGTGTGCCTATTATGTTGTAGATGGGTAAATGGATACCTCCAAGATCCATTTACCCCATTCACTCTTTAGTCCCACATCTACCAATTTGGAGATGTGGAGACTCGGTGGGGGCTATATATAGACCCTCACACCCCTGTAGTCAGATAAGAAAAAGGAATAGAATATCCGCCCCTTTGAGGGCTTCTCCCGTGATTTCATCCTGCTTCTTAAGGAGTAGGGTTCCACATAAAAATCCCGTGTTCAATGATGTTTATTTTTCATTTCTAATACTCGTTTCCGCATGTTTATTTTCTAACATGGTATCAGAGCGGGTCGATTCTCAAGGATTGTCTTTTTATTTTTTTTGATCAAGATCGATTTTTGACATTCTTGAAGATCATTCTATGAAGATATTATGCTGCAAGGTTTCATTAAATTCTAGGGGTTTCTTTTGAAACCCTAATTCATCGATCATCGTGCCTGGAGCCCTGTTCTGTTCCGCTTCTCCAGCCGCAACCCTCAAGCACCTTGAACCCCCAGTTCTAGGGTTCGACACCCTCGCGTAGGAGGCGCGAAGGCGATTCCCACAACCAATCCCGATCTAAGCAGCACTATCTCCTCTGGTTTCGCGTAACGTGCAGCAGGGCGCACAGGGGCCTCTCTAGTGCGCGTCTCCATTTTTCCAAATCTAGGGTTCCAGGAGGAAATCCTTACACCACCCCGACGATTCTTGGCAGCATCATCTCCTCTGCCATGCTCTGTCCGACTGCTCGGGTCCCCCAGCGAGAGCCTCTCCCATCCGAAGCCCTCAGAAGAAGCCCTCAGGCGGCAACGAAATCCCCGACATACAACCCAGGCAGCCGCAGACCTCCCAGGAGGAGGTGATCCCATCGCCTTCCCTCGTACATCTTAAGGCGCGTAGAGCTTGCGCCCCATCTCTTCCTCAGGCGGCACGCAGAACCTCTTCGGTCGACAGCCCATGCCCCAGTCCCGCGGCACTCTCCAGGCGACTTTCAAAACGCGTGCGCCTCTCCGCCTTCTCCCTCCTCACGCGCTAGCCCAGACGGTGCCCTTGCGTAGGCGGAGCCCTCCTCCAGCCCGATCTCCCGCAGTCCAGGCAGAGCCCTCAGCGGAGTGTCCTGGCTCTCGACGGCACATGACTTGAAGTACCCCATCGGGGCGTGGCGCAGGGAAAAGGGTTCCCCATAATTGGGAACCCTAAAAGAGGAGGCCAACATTTTAAAAAAAATCAGGAGCGGGTACGGCCTAATTAAAAAAAGGGGGAGGGAGTCCGTGAAGTTTTTCAAAAAAATTGAAAAAAAAGGTTCATGTAATTAAAAAGCCATATGCAATTTCAAAAAAAAGGAAATGATGATGAAAAGCCATGAAGAAAAAATGATGGAACGAGTTATTTTAAAAAAATACGTGACAGTTAAAAAAAATAGAAATAGCCGAAAAAAAGAGAAAAAATGATTTGAGAAGCCGAAAAAAATTGAAATCGGCTAATTGATATTTTCTTTCTTTCCCCATTTTATTGTCTTCTCCCAACTTTGTCGATGTTCATTTTTTTTGACAAGTATGGGAGAAAGGGAGGGTATATGTAGAGTCACAGGTTTATTCAGATTCTTCTTCAGATGTCAGATTTCCAGGCCGTTCAGTTTCCAGACTCTACAGTTCAGACTGGACGTCCAGATTACAAGTCTGCAGTTCAAGACGCACGAGTGTGCGATCTTTAGTTTCGCGGTCTCCATCATTCTTGTTGTTTCGACCAGAGTTTTCATGTGAGCCATAGGGGCTCCAGAGTAGCGGACCATTCCCTATGCTATGTGGGCAAGGGTTTTCATGTGGTACCATAGGGACCCCAGAGTAGAGTACCATTCTCTGAGTCAGATGGGAAAGACCCAGTTCTCCGACGAGGAGACTCTAGGCGCAGTTTCAGACTCGATGGTCAGATTCCGAGTCCTCATTTTGACTCGCACTCCAGCCCATTTGTCCTCCTCACTTGCACGACATGAGAAGCAACATCCTCGATAACATCCGACATTTCTGCGCGTTGAGTTGATATTGTCCGTAGTGACCTGTAGCGTGAGTTGAGTTTCTTTCTTTTTGTCCCAACTGAGCATTGCATGCTCTAGCTCGAGGGGGAGTGTTGGAGTATTTGGTTGTGCGCCTATTATGTTGTATAGATGGGTAAATAGATACCTCCAGGATCCATTTACCCCATCCAGTCTTTAGTCCCACATCTATCAGTTTGAAGATGTGGAGACTCAGTGGGGGCTATATATAGACCTCCACACCCCTGTAGTCAGATGAGAAAAAGGAATAGAATATCTGCCCCTTTGAGGGCTTTTCCCGTGGTTTCATCCCGCTCCTTAGGGAGTAGGGCTCCACATAAAAATCCTTTTTGAATGATTTTTTTTCATTTCTGATACTCGCTTCCGCATGTTTATTTTCTAAAAAAGATATCTATCAAACTGTGAAGGGATATAGTGACACCAAGAATTTGAAGCATGGTTGTTCGCTTGGCTCGAGCTATTAATTCAGTAAGAAGATCCATCTCAATATCAGATACAGTCTCCAGTGATTCATCGCATAAGACCAATTGGTCCATACTCACAGATCTTTCTATCTCGAGTTTCCTTTCTGTTACAAGTTTTATCAATTTCCTTAATCAATAATCTATAAAAACAATATTGTAGTTGTTACCTTAAAAAATGCTTCTAATTCACAAAAAAACAATATTGTAGTTGTTACCTTCACAAAAAATACTCACAGTTCTTTCTATCTCGAGTTTCCTTTCTGTTACAAGTTTTATCAATTTCCTTAATCTATAATCTATAAAAACAATATTGTAGTTGTTGACTTCAAAAAATTTCCTTAATCTATAAAAACAAGCTCTTTCTTATTAGATTATGTAGTTGTTACCTTCAGTTATTTGAAATGCTCTGGTAAGCATGGAGTAGAGATGAACATATCAGTCACCTAGTTTCCCATGCATGTTGTGCCTCTGAAATGATTCTAATTCACAAGAAATTAAGAACATATATATGGATATAGTGATTAGATAAAAGGAGTGAAAGGCAAAGTGGTCAACTACAATGGAACCTTTCTTGATGAACATGCTGGTAGAGGATCTGAAATCGACAAGCTTGGTGTGGAACTCGCCTATGGTATTATACCTTGCAAGCAAGATATTGCTAGGATTGAGGTTGTCGTGCACAATTTCCATTAGATGGCAACCAACTCTTGGTTAATTCCTTCAATTCCACCTTCGCTTCCCTCATCGTATAATTCTCGTGTGCTCCACCTGAGTAATTCTTCAGACACACATAGATAAAGACTCCCACACACATAGAAACAAACATATATACTAACACACACACATGGGCATGCATGCCCTGGTTGTCCGTGATTTTCCTTTGTTAATTTACGTGAATTATCGTTTCAAATATAATAATGAATTTATTGTTTCGTTGTAGGTGGGTAATCAGAATCAATCAAGAAATAATCACTTAGAAATTTAATCCAATCGAGTGATTTTATGTTTATTTTACTTGGACAAGTCCCAAGGTCGAACTCAAGGAGGCAACAACTTAGGATTATGTCTATCGAATTTCGTATGCGGTTTTTGAGGTGGAATATTTTTGGTATTTTTGATGCAATTTTTGGATGCAAATGCAAATCTGGCCAATTTTAGAGACTAAAATGCAATTTTTAGTTAAACGATGTCCAAAAATTATGAAACTTGGTCGAGATGTTAAAATAATGAAATGGGCACACTGTATTTTTTTGGAAAATTTGGATGCAATATAAATATTTTATAAATTAATGAATGCGAAATATGAGATTTTCAATAATTAATTATAATAAATATTAAATCTATTTATTTTCAGGAAATAAAATTATGTAAGATATGTCACTAGGTAATCTATCTCAAAAAAACCTAAACCCTGAAAATGTTGAGTTTGATACTTAAAAATTAATCATTGAAATATACAAAATGATTTTTATAAAGCAAACTATGCACGCAAATGGAATTGTTTTGAGGCACAATGTGAAGCACAATTAATTCTATGATTTGTGAATTATTGGCAATTTTTGAAGCTATGGTTAATTTAATAAGAATTATTTAGCATGGATTGGGTAAATTATGCAATTTTACGAAAGAATATTAATTTTTAATTAATCACAGACTATAAAACATCAAGCATAAGTCAACATGTAGAGAATTAATTAAAGAACATCATGCTATTTTTCTAATAATTTAATAATGCAAAAATAATGTTCAAATAATAGAGGAAACACAAGGTTACGTTTGCAATTACAACAACTAGAATAAAAAAATACAGAGAGGGACTTATAGTGAATTACCATGACCGGGGAGGGCTGCAATGCAAAATCTCCTACGCACGTGCCCTTTGGGCGGCGAGACCTTCTGATGAATGGGGGAAACTCAAGGGGGTGATCAACAATTTCTCAAGCGGCCACGTGTTGTGCATGTGACTCTTGAGCGGCGGGGGTGCTTTGGCGATTAGTTGTTCCTTCGGCGGTGTCCTTACAAAATTCCCCAAAAAAGGGTGTCGTTCCTCACGTTTTCCCTCTCGCACGTGCGTAGCAAGTGAGAGGGCCTCATGCTATATTCCTAGTGGCATGCGGTGGTCGGTGGAGGGGGGGGCGAAGGTAGAGCAAGCGACGCTCTGGAGGGTAGCCTAGGCGGTGAACGGGCAGAGCGTAAGGCTGAGCTTCGACTGTTGGATGATTAGAGATGAAGCCCACGGCGAGGCCACATCGATGGCAGAAAGGAGATGCTGATGGCGACTAGATGCGGAGCAGGGTCGGTGAAGCTTGGAGGTGGAGAAGTCCATCATTTTATATTTGGATCTTTACGCATTTTAATAGAACTTTCATCAAAGAAAATAAATGAAAAAGAAATAAAATAAAATGAATTAATTATGTACATAAACTAATAGGTCAAAATCGGATAAAGTACACAATGAACAAAAGAGGCCCAAAACCCAACTTTCACATATTTCAGTTTTAGTTCAAAAGTGAGTAGGATCAAATCGGACACTGTAATAGGAAGATATCAACGTTTTAGTTCGAGAATTCTGAAATTAGTGTTTGGGTTTATTTCTCCATTATTTCAGTTAATGATTTTTTTGTATTTTTCCTTTATTCATGTTAGTAATATGTACACAACGGAGTGGTTTTAGGTCATTTGGAGTTAGTATGAATTAATTAAAAATCAGGGAAGTTAGCTTATTTACAGATCAAATGAGCTGTGATTTTTGGCTTCTTATTTTATGCAATTATGAGTGATAAAATGCAATTATTATTTATATATGCATAAATACTCATTATGCAATATAAACGAAGAAATGCATGTGAATTTTGGGGATCTGATCTTAATTAATGTATTTTAGAGTGATGAATATGAGATTGATCATGCACTTATAACATACACAACATAAATACACACAAATAATACATGCATACAGACACATGCATGCATATACACACACATATATACAAAGTCATACATACATGCATGAGAACATGTACTTGCATGCATGTACACACAGTGCATAGGCATACACACACACCCACACCATACAGTAGACAATCATGCACACACAAACACCCACACACCCACATATGTAACACACAAGTAGTACACGTGCACAAGCATATACACAAGCGTAGATATATTACATATGCACTCACTTAAACAAAAGTGCCTACATGCACACATACACACATAATACATACATACGACCTGGCATGCATACACACATACACACATGTATGCAAACACATATATAACCACACTTATGCGGTACACAGAGATAAACAAATAGTACACATGATACAAAAAAAAACATACATGTATACCAATATAAAGAGTATACACAAATGTAAACATGCATACATGCATGCATATAAAACCACAGAAACACAATCATATGCATGCACAATACACACACATATATAGATATACAAACAGATACAAACACAAGCGCGTGTGCGCACACATAATGACGTGGATACACACACAATGTACACAGACACAAACACAACCTCAACTACCCTCCCACACATGAACACACATCCATACACAAAGACAAGCATGCATACAAGCACTGATGCAGACACATATAGACATACAGAACACACCAAAATAAAGTACACTCATACAAATACATATATGAATATACACAAACGCATACATTATATACGCATACAAACATACCTTGGACCCATGTATCCACTCCCAAGGGAAAGACACAAACAACTACAGTACACACACGTCATACACACACATGTCCAACCACCACCCTTGCATACAAAGAAATGCATACAAAAACATACATGCATGTGCATGCATACACGTATGCATACTTACGATGGCACAAATGTATATACTTATAGACATGAGCACAAAAAACATATATGCAAAGTACACAAATGCAATCATACACAAGCATATGTACACACTCACAAAACCACACAACACCCACCCATTAACACTCACGTACACATAGACTCACTCACAAACACATGCAGCGACACAATACAAACATAAAAACAAACATACACAGAGATATAAGTACATGCAGGCACACGATACGTGCACAATACCCACACACATACTTAAGCACACACATGAATGCATGCACACTCACATACTCACGTGCACAATTGCGTTGGACACGCAATCCCACACAATACATACACATAGTACACACAATATTCACATACATAGACACATTACAAAGACAAAATAATGTAGAAATACGCATAGTTATGCGTACACCACTTGTATACAAACACACACATGATCATTCACACGAAAGTGTAGTACTCACAAACACACACATGCATATATACATATAGTATACATACATACACTAATATATATAAATTTTGTACATACACTGATTACACAATACAATCATGCAATCTTGCATAAATACATACATACATATATATAGACACACATGCATACAATGTATGTAAGTGTACAGATATACACACCCCCATATACACACTCCCATACGCATATAATACACAAATACCCTGCACACATCCACACAACCACGTGCAGATATAAATGCATACACAAACACATATAGGTAAAATTAATTACATACACCATATAGAAGAACATGCATATAGATGGAAACATACATGACATAAAATACACACAAAAGTACGCATACACAAAATACACACTTACATAGTATGCACATATATACAAAGACACATAAACAGTAGACACACACGCAAGAATACACATGCATGCATGCTTGAGCACTTATGCATGCATGCACATCCCATCATGTCCACATGAACATAATATACACACGTACACACAACACGGACACAACCATACTTACAGGCATATATATTCAGAATACACATAGCACACATACAATGCATATACACGCACACACACATGTGTGTGCATGTGCATGCGCATGCATGCAAAGTAGAGAATCATTTTCAAGAAAGCAGTAGCTTGGGATGCATACATGGCCATAAACCCCAATAAATTCCTGAAATGGACCCATATTCGCCCATTGTACTTATGCAATATGTCTACGTACCCACTCGAAGTTATTGGATTTAATAGGATTCGGATCTTAAAAAGAGTATACTAATTTGAAATCCTAATTCCCTAAGAGTAAATATAAAAAAGGACCTCAACTATACATCAATTCCCAATAAGGTAAGGAGGCCTCAATAAAATCCATACATCTTCTCGTCATGGAGCACGACTCCGATGGTAGAGAGGATAAAGTTTATCGGTGAGTTGTCGGAGACTTGGAGGCATGTTTTCAGCAAGATAGCATAAAAGAGCTAAGGAAGACAAAGGGGGAGTCATCCAATATCTCTCACTTCATTGAACCCACGAATTATTGCCAATCTAAAAAAATTTTGAGTAATAAATTTATTAAATAAATAATATTTTCATAATTGATCATTATAATCCAATTATATTATCTATTTTCAATCTTCCCTCAATATGTCATGCACGATTGCATCTTTCCCTTATCTCTTAGTGTACACGTCTTTGTTTAACCTTCTCTTATATTCAACTCTGCTATAATTCATCATCCATCAATGCCATGCTCCTACTACTCCCCTTTTACCACTGGAATCACCATCCATAAACCCCTCAACTCTGCATTCCTTCCTCTACTACACAACTGACCAGTCTCGCATTCCCTTAGCCTATTTATCTATTCTGCACAACCTTTCAAACAAGAAGCTAAACTTGACGTCCTACACAAAACAATTACTTTGAAAGTGTAATTTAATATAGGTTTTCTATCGCTTGTATTGTAATCAAAGTACAAAAAGGGTGGGCATGCTAGTTTATTAACTACTTAAATCTGAAAATTGTACCAGTTGAAACAAATGAAGTTTTTAACTTTAAATTTCATCAAGTAAAAACATTGGATTGAAATTGGGTTTTAAAATGATATTGGTTTTTAAGATCTATTTTATTTGCACGTGGACATAAGAACATTCAAAATGACAGTAATCTATATTTCATCTTCTCTTTCTTATGAAGATATATACAAACTACCAAAATAACCAATTAGGAGCCATTTTCTTTTTGAAAAGGAAACATTTTCTAGTCATTCTCGGTTATAAAAATATAACAAATCTGTTGTGCAGAATATTAGAAGCCCCTATCTTTATTAGGGAAAATTAAATTTCAAACTATTAGAAAGTAAAAGGGTTCAAGAAAACAAATAAATAATTTATCCATAAATATCATGAAAACTTTTTCTTTACACCTTAACCAGCATAGTCTTTTGTAGTAAAGTTTAAAATATGACATTTCATGTTTAATTAAATATTTAAAGGGTGAAGATTTATGTTCAATTATACACATTGCATAAATAATTGATCACATTTTATTAATAAAGTCTTACTTGTACACTAATTACACTTAACTGCCATATTTACACTTTAGCCCAATCACCCTTGTAATATTGCTAACTCTTACACATTTAACACGTGAATTATTGCCAATAAAAAAACTTTTCAAATTATAAATTTATTAAATAAATAATATTTTAATAATTGATCATTATAATCAGATTATATTATCTAATTCCAATCTTCCCTCATTTTGTCATGCACAATCGCAAATTTCCTTTATATCCATTAGTGTGCGCATCTTCATTTAACCTTCTCTTATATTAAACTCTGCTTTATTTCATCATCAACCAATTTCATGTTCATACTACTCCCCTTTTCCCATTAGAATCACCCTCCATAAACCCCTCAACACTGCTCTCCTTCCTCTGCTACACATTCCATCAGTATCTCGCATTCCCTTCGCCTATTTATCTATTCTCTGAACCACCTTTCAAACAAGAAGCTACACTTGACATCCTACACAAATCAACTACCCTTGAAGTGCAATCTAATATAGATTTTCAGCCGCTTGTATTGTAATCAAGATACGAAAAGTGTGTGGGCATGCTAGTTTATTAACTACTTAAATCTAAAAAGGTATACTAGTTGAAACAAATGAAGTTGTTGACTTTAAATTTCATCAAGTAAAAACATTGGATTGAAATTGGTATCTAAAATCACATTGGTTTTTAAGATGTATTGTATTTGCATGAGGACATAAGAACACTCAAAATGACAGTAACCTACATTTCATCTTCTCTTTCCTAAGAGTATATATAGATAAACTACCAAAATAACTGATCAGAAACCATTTTCTAGTCATTCTGAGCAAAAAAAGGTAACTTATACAGAATATCAGAAGCCACCATCTTTATTAGAGAAAGATAAATTCATTTTTTTTGCACGTAAAAGGATTCAAGAAAACAAATAAATAAATATATAATCAGTCAACATAACCAACATCTATTCCGATGCCAAATATATAATTGGTCATTACATACCATGATACCATCAATGCCATTTGGTTTATCTTGCTTAGCTCCATTATTTCCCTCGACATGGATATGTATGCAAAACTAATGGGAAAAGTGGTTATTTCACCATCCTTTCTAATCCACGGATGTTCTGCAATTCAAAACATAAGCAGTCATGATTCATTTATATATCTACATAATTAAGATATTGGGCAAACTGTGAAGGATATAGTGGCACCAAGAATTTGCTACATCGTTTTTCGCTTGGCTTAAGCTATTAATCCAGTAAGAAAATCCATCTCGATATCAGCTATAGTCCCTAGTGATTCATCGCACAAGACCAGATGATCCTTCCTCGCAGATCTTTCCATATCGAGCTTCCTTCTGTTACAAGTTTAATCAATTTCCTTAATATACAAAAACAATCTTTTTCTTATTGGATTCTGTAGTTGTTACCTTCGATTATTTGAAATGTTCCGGTAAGCATGAGTAGAGGATGAATATAAAAGTTATTATGTTGCCTAGTTTCCCATGCATGTTGTGCCTTTGAAATGATTCTACTTCATAAGAAATTCTGGATGCACGCACATATGCAGACACATGTTGAGGGAAAAGAACTGAAATTACATTAGAGGCCCTAGGGTTCTTTTATATAGGAGAGGAACCTACTGGGAAAATTACAGAAAGAAGAAAAGGGAAATAGAAAATGAGGAAAAACAATAATAAAGATAACTAATATCTCAACACTCCCCCTCAAGCTGGAGCGTAGATACCAAATAGACTCAGCTTGGAACAACATCTCTGACAAGGTCCTCTCACTAGGGCCTTTGTAAGTGCATCTGTCGTATGGTCTCCAGAGCTAACATGCGTAGTAGCAATAATACCCTTCTGTATCTGATGAATCTCGTATTCATCATGCTAAAAAGTCTCTATTAAAACCCATGTCTTAATTAATCCAATAAAATCACCTTTAGTTCTTTGATTTTATCTTGTACTATATTGTGTATAATTAACCTATAATTATTTGTATTTAATTTCCCTTATTTTTCTGTATCTATTTTATCACTCAAAAATCCCTAAAAATTAGGCAGATAACTTGTCTATGAATCACTGACCCTTAAAAGGATAAAAAATACAAAAAAATCTCAAAACCACAAAACCTGGTGTTTTTATCCCCTTAAAAATACCCCCAAAAATAGCTTTTGTACAGATGACCTCTTTTGGCTTTTTGACCAACATGAAAGTTTTAGATCTCATCGAGACGAGCAACTTTCATGTTTTGACTTTTTCCAAATTCGGCCTCTAACTATTTCTTTTATATTTTTCTTTGTATTTTTGTTTGGATTATTCTAATTGGGCCACGTGGCGCCCCCTCAGCCCGCCCACATGGCCCGCTTCCCTTGCTGCCACCTGGCGCGCTTCCTGGGCCGTTGGATCAGCTCCGCATCGCCTCCATCTCTGCCGTTCACTCCCGCTTCGCTTCCAGCCATTGGATCTGACTCCAGATCTAATCTCTGCCGCTACATTCCGCCTCATCCACAGCCATCTGATCCACCTTGCATCCAACGCTCCTCCTTGCGCCACGTCTCCCCTTCACTTTAGCCGCCTGATCCCACGTGCATCCTAGGGTCCATCGCCATCCACGTCACCCAAACTTTCCCGACCATCCGATCATGTTCAACTCTTCATCTAGGCCACTCGCTAGCGCCTAAGCCTCCGCCGCAGGATTAGATCTTTGATCTGATCCCATCCCTCCGCCAGCGCACTCCTCCTGACCGTTGGATCGTACGATCCAACGGTCCAAAACCCATCGTCAACCTCCGTAACGCACCTCCCCCCCCCCCCCCGACCGTTTTATCTCGCAAACCCATCACCCCCTTCCTTTTTTGGCCGTCACCCCGACCATCCCCTCGAGCTCCTAAACGCTCCTCCACGTAGCCCAATCTCCCGCCTTCCTCGCGCCACCATCCACTTCCCTCGCCGTAATCCCCCCTCTCCATTAACACCCCGTTCAAAGTAGCCCCGCACCTCTGTAACGTCCGACCTCCTTCACCTATAAAACCCCCAACCCAGTCACCGGAGTCCGTCGTCCACCAACGTGGGGCCTTCACCTAGCTTCCTCCGCCCCTCCGGTGACAACGGAGGGGCGGAATTGAGAGGCGACGATGGTGTTGGCCTGGTGTCGACCCACGGCGGCGCTCCGCCGTATCCAGGTGGTTCCGACCACCACCGAGCTCCGTGCACCGGCCGCGCACGCTGGGCGAAGACCCCGAGCACCTAGGGTGCTCAGCCCAGGCCTCCTCCTCCGCTACATCTCACTCCGGCGAGGTGCCCTCCTTTTCTCTCTTTTTCTCCCATTTTCCCCTCCACATCCAGCCGTCATCATCCTCACCTAATCACCCTACGAGCTCCACCCGACCACCAGCAACCTCGCCAACCATCTCTCTCTTCTCCAGAACCCCGATCACTCCGACCCACTTCTTCTTCTGTTCCGCCGGAGAAGAACGCTAAGCCACCACTTCCGGTCACCTTCGCGACTTCCATACACCTCACCTCGCTCACAGTCACAACACGCTTCGGCTATCTAACCTTTGCAGGTGCTTCCATCGTCAATGGCCAAAGTTCTGAACGGAGCCCCTTCGAGCTTTTCTCCTCCGGCGATGCTGCACCATCTGTCACCTTCGATCATCCATGGAGCATCGCCGCATCATAAATTTCTTCGCCAGGTCCCCAGCTTGCTCCTCCATTCATCAGAGGACTTGGCGGAGCACGGAGGAGCAATCCGCGTGTCACCGGAGCCCCGCCTCCTCCGGTGGCTCGCGGCTGAAGGAGATGCTACAGGTGCCGTTCGATCGAATGGATCGAACGGCTGTGATGACACCACGTGGTGGACCCGAGCCTTCTTCCAGACCTATAGGCTCGGGTCCTCCAAGCCTAATGCCGAACCGCCAGCTATCACCACGTGTGCCCGAAGCTGACGCCCCTCCCGAGCCTGGGCCTTCACGTGCCTCGCACGTGAGGCCTGGGCAAATTGCAGGATAGAGCCGGAAGGATACGCTATTTACATTCAGGTCCCCAGGCATGTGCCCTCACGTGCGTGTCTGGGTAAATTACAAGGAGGCCCTCCAGGTTTTAAGAAATTGCAAATATGCTCCTGCGCGCAATGGAAAAATTACATATGGGCCCAGACAGTTTTTCATATTTGCATTTAGGTCCCTCCAGGGACCTAAATGCAATATTTATCCCTTTATTTTATTGCATTTTTATTACCATTATGCCCTTGCACTGTTTTTAGCATAACTTGAGCATCGTAGGTCCAAATTGCATGATTTTAGTGTCGTTTTGATCCTTATTTTGTCCTCTACATTTTAGCATACTTATTTGTTCCATTTGGCACTGTTTTAATTTAAGTGATTTTTTACGTGAAAAATGGGACCATGCTCTACTTGTTTTTGCTTGATTTGATGACCGATTTTTAATGATGTGTTCAAAATGACTCTAACTTCATTCTATATTGCGTTGCTCACATTTTAGGGTATAATTCTAGCATTTTATTCATCATGCATATTCCTTTGCATTATTTGCCCATGCATCACTTTAACTTGCATAAAAACAAAATAAAAAAATTTGCATATATCATAGCATCGCTTTGCATTGCCTCATAATTTGCATATGGACCTGAAACTGAAATTAATTGACATTATGCCTTCATGAATCGAAATTCAATAACTGAATTAGGCAACTGTGTCCCTGTGTTCGACCTTGGTACACTTACCAAGCATAAATAGTCCACAACATTCAAAGTCTGTGGTTTTTGCTGAACAAAATTCACCTCCTTTACTACAGCATAATTTCACATTATTCTAGAGGCGAATTTTACGTTCATCAGTATCATGTCACGAGTGTAGTGACAATCCACCTCTATGTGCTTCATCCTCTCATGAACGACTGGGTTGTTTGCAATGAAAAGAGCAACATGATTATCACATTGGAGGTGCATGGGAAGAGGCATCTCTATAGTCAGGTCAGTAAGAAAAGATCTGACCCACACATCTCTGTACTAGCATGTGCCATGGCCCTGTATTCTGACTCAGTACTTGATCTGGTAACCACAATATGCTTCTTACTCTTCCATGAAACAAGAGAATTCCCTATGAACACAGCAAAGCCTGATGTAGACTTTCTATCCTTTGGAGACCCAGCATAATCTGCATATACGCATGCTGTAACTGAGAGAGATGTGCCTCTGCTGAAAAGAAGTCTAGTACCAGGTGAAGTCTTCAAGTATCTCAGAATCATATGGACTGCATCCATATGTGCATGTCTGGGCTGCTCCATAAACTGACTCACTTTGCTCATGGCAAATGATATGCCGTGCCTGGTAATAGTCATATATAGTAGCTTGCCAACAAGCTCTCTATACCTCCTCTTGTCGACCTCCTCAGTATCATCGTCATAGAGCTTTATGCTCGGGGCAAGAGCAGTAGTGGCAGGTCTGCAATCTGCCATACATGTCTCTGAAAGAAGATCTATAACGTACTTCCTCTAAGTCATCACAAGACCCCACCGGTTCCTAGCAAACTCTAGTCCAATGAAGTAATGTAAATGTCCAAGGTCCTTGGTCATAAACTACTGGCCTAAGAAGTACTTGGCGCCTCGAATGCCCTGTTCATCATCTCCTGTAACAATAATGTCATCAACATAAACAAGAATGACTGTAGTACCTCTCTAGGTCTTCTGTACGAACAAGGAGTGATCGGCAGTTGATCTCACAGACCCCTGCTGCTCTATCAAGACTGAGAGCTTCTGGAACCATGCTCTTGGACTCTGCTTGAGGCCATAGATAGCCTTGTGTAACATGCAAACCTTCTGACACTCCCCCTCAGCAGCAAACCCAGGTGGTTGCTGCATGTAGACCTCCTCTTATACATCACCATAAAGAAAGGCATTCATCACATCAAGCTGATAAGGGGGCCAATCTCGTGTCACAGCAATAGAAAGTAGAATGCGTAGAGTAGAATGTCTAGCAATTGGTGAGAAAGTATCCTGATAGTCCACCCCATATGTCTGGGTGAACCCTCATGCCACAAGTCTCGCATTATAGCAATCCACGATGCCATCAGCATGGTGTTTCATAGTGAACACCAATTTGCATCACACAACAGATGCATCAACAGGAGCAGAAACAAGACTCCATGTACCACATGACTGTAGTGTATCCATCTCCCTCCTCCATGGCTAACCTCCACTGACTATCCTTGAGAGCCTCCTGATATGTCTGTGGTATCTATACGGTTGATAGTGCCAAAGTAAACCTCCTGAAATCCTCTGACAACCTGCTCAAAGAAACCTGGGCTGCAAGAGGGTAAGTAGCACACGCTCATTTCTGTTTTCGCAGAGCAATCAGTACATCAAGATCATCTGCCACGTCCGGAGCCTGTAAATTTCCCTCTTGAGAGGGCATCTGCTCATCCTGTCTAGAATCATGTTGTGCAGTCAACTCAGTAGTGCCATCAGTATAAACAATATGCTCATTACATACCTGAGTCGTGTTGGATGATGGGCAAGGCCTGTGAGCATGGGGAACAAAGCGAGACCTGCGAGTAAAAACACGTAGCAAAAATTGAACCAAAGGAGGTGGTGGAGGTGGAAGAGCAGGAGTAGATGAAGGTGAAGACCGACTGTAGGAGATGGTGACATGTATATCTCATCATCAGAGTCAGATGGAGATAGTCTGTCACCTGTAGGAGAAAAATACATGATAGACTCAAAGAAAGTAACGTTAGCACTAACAAAATATCTCTGCTTTAGCGGATCAAAGCAGCGATACCCCTTTTGGGTACGAGAGTAGCCGACAAACACGCACTTGACAACTCTAGAAGAGAGCTTGTCACACCCTAGAGAGACATCATGAACGAAGGCAACAGATCCGAACACACGAGGTGTAAGAGAGAAAAGATCCTTCTCGAGAAACGCAATCGAGAAAGGAATCTTCTCTCCTAACACGGACGAGGGCATACGCTTCACCAAATAGCAAGCAGTAAGGACAACACCACCCTAGTAAGTACGAGGAGCACAACTCTGTATCAACAAAGTTCCGATCACATCGAGTAAGTGAAGGTGTTTGCGCTCGGCAACACCGTTCTGCTGGGAAGTGTAGGCACATGAGGTCTGCTGAACAATGCCATGGGATCTAAAGAACTCAGAAAGTTGTAAGGTGCAGAATTCCAAGGCATTATCCGAACGGAGATATTTGACATTAGCAGAAAAGATTTTCTTTATTTCATTAATAAAGTACTTGATAACAGATCCAACCTCAGACTTATTCTTTAATAAGAAGATCCAGGAAAGTCTAGAAAAATCATCGACAACTACAAGATAAAAACGATGCCTCTGGTGATCAGAAACACAACTAGGACCCCAAATGTCTAAATTAAGGATCTCAACTAACCGAGAACAGCTCCGACTCTGACGGGATGGAAAAGAGGAATGGTGATGCTTCCCAAGCTGACATGTCTCACACTGAAAGAGTGATCTTGTAGAAATCTGAGGGAGGACATGACATAGCTTTTGTAGAGGAAGATGACCAAAACTAAGGTGCCACAGATATGGAGACACAGGTCCAGTAGGTATAGCAAAAACACTAAAATAAGGAGGATAGACCAATCTGTCAAAGATGGAACGACAATGCAGATCCTTAGTGATCTGACTAATAGAAAGTAAATCCATCTGAAAGGCAGGAGCATATAAAACATTCTTCAGATGCAAGGACGATGTCAAATACACCTCCCCATGTCTTGTAACAGGTAAGTGGTCGCCATTAGCAATGACAACCCATCTGCCAGGGGTATAGTCATGTAGGATCTCAATTGCGCTATGTCTCCACACAAGAGGTGAGAAGCACCAGAATCCATAATCCATTCTGTCATGTCTGCATCCGCACTACCAATAAAAGCATAGGTGATATCTAAGGAGCTCGAAGAGGCTCTGGCTGTTGTAGCGGTATCTGTAGCAGTGGTGTCAACAGTAGGAGTCATGATCTCTCGAATATGAGACACAATACCATCAAGACAAGGATCGGCCTGGGGAGCTAAAGTCTCCGAAAACACGATCTGCTCTGCTACTCGACCAGAAACATGATATCCATCTAATAGCATGTATCCTCGGCATGTCCAGGCTTGCGACAGTAGGTGCAGGGACCATGTTGGCGTCCACCGCCTCTTCCGCGAGGGGTGCGCCCTCTAGACTGGATCGCCCTCCCTCAACCACGAGAAGCGGCCATCGCTGAAGAGTGCGAAGACGTGACTGTCGAAGGGATGATAATCCAGCTGAGACAGCTATAGGCCTCCTCTATGGGAGGTATGGGAGCTCCAGTAAGAAGATGAGTACGTGCAACACCATACTCAGTATCAAGTCCAGCCATAAGACTCCGACCATCGTGGAGTTCCTATGCGTCTCTTGCTGCTCAGTAGACATCGTAATGGGCATGTATCTATGAAGCTTCTCAAACATGCCACGCAGTGAAGAGTAGTAAACATGCAGGGGGCGACCATTCTACTTGGTATTGTATACTATATCAAACTTAGATGAAGGATCTTGGCCTCATTCTTCGCCTGAGCATAGGTGGATGCCAAAGTGTCCCACATTGCCTTGGCAATGGGCTGAGTTAGAACATCATTGGTTATTTCTGTAGTAAGAGTCTTACAAACCCAAACACGCGCATACGCATCATCTTGCTTCCAAGAAGCATTTTCCTCAGTCTTATCTGTTGGCTCTGGATCTGTCAGGATGTGCTCCTTGTTGTTGCACTGCATGAGGGCGAGAAATTGCATGGACCACAACTCATAGTTGGTCCCATCCATCTTAGCGATGAGAGCCGGACCCTTGAAAGCTCCGGACGAGAAAAGGTCACCCTTGTTCTTTGACATGATGATAAGACAACCAAATAATAGAACTCAACTGGGGCGTAGATCGATATAAACGAGTCTACACGATCATACGAAGGATTGGTTGTATGTGTAGACTCATACAACCATCCTTAGTAATCTTCGTTAGCTTGCTAGGGCCGGAAAACGTGAATTACATGTCTAAAATCATGCTTTTCGGTCAAAATCAAATCACAGATCTACTCACAGATATGTTCGAAGGCGCAAGAAAGCGCTGACGATGATATGGGCGTTCAAGGCAACATTCCATGGCTGTATGTGGTGGCTCAGGGTGTCAAGGCGGAAGCCCTTGGATCAGGGGAGCGGAGGCCCTCAGGGTCGGGAGGGCGGCTCTATGGGTCGCGCAGTAGCCCGTAGGGGGTGCTAGGATGGTTGCAGTAGCCCACAGACCGAACGAGGCGCTAGGATGGTCGTAATAGCCCGCAGGTTGGGGGGGCTGGGGGCAGCGCGGGGTGCTAGGAGGGCCGGTGGGTCGACGCAACGCGAGGGGGGGCTGGGGACGCGGGGCTGAGATGGCCTGGGCAGCAGCCGACCCTTGGCGTGCACTCCGATCTTGGTGCGCCTGGTAGGGGGCTGAGGAGGCGGCGCACGGGGGGGGGGGGGGGGGGGGGGGTAGGGTTAGGGTTGGGTTAGAGAACTCCGGTCTAGGACCGTCGCTCCGATACCATGTTGAGGGAAAAGAACTGAAATTGCATTATGAAAGGTCGTAGGGTTCTCTTATATAGGAGAGGAACCTATTGGGCAAATTACAAAAAGAAGAAAAGGGAAATAGAAAATGAGGGAAAACAATAATAAAGATAACTAATATCTCAACGACATATGCAAACATACATAATACATCAAAATAAAGTACCTATATAAACACATGTATGAATATGTGCACACATTATATACATATATATATACACATATGTATACAGACACATGCACGTGAGTTCACATTTGTATACAAACACACACTTGGACCCATGTATCCACTCCCAAGGGCATTAATACAAACACAACCACCGTACACAAACATGCACGTCATACACAGACCTGCCCAACCACCATCCTCGGGTACAAAGACAAACATACAAAAACACACATTTATCTGCATGTGTACATGAATGCATACTTACGCTGGCACAAATGTATATACATACATACACACGCACGCACAAACAAACACATATGCATAGTATGTGCATGAACCATACACAGACATATATACACACTCATGGAACCACACAACACCCACCAACTGTCACTCACATACACAGGCATGCTGGTAAACACATGCATAGATACAATATACACATAAAAACATAAATACGGAGACATACATATAGACACGTGATACACAAACAATATCCACACACATGCATAACCACACACATGAATACATGCACACTCTCTTACTCAGGTGCACACAAGTGTGCTGTACATGCAATAACACACAATACAAACATATACACACAACATATACACACAATATTCATATACAAACATATTTTAAAGACAAAATCACGCAAAAATATGCACAGTTACGTGAACATCGCTTGCATACAAACACACAATCACTCACACAGAGCTGTAGTACTCACAAACACGCACATGTCCAAAAACATATAATATACATACACATACTAACATATGTAAATTTTGTACATACACTGATTACACACATAAAATTATACAAGCTTGCATAATAACATATATATACTTATACATGCATGCAGTGCATGTATGTGCATAGACACACACACACACCCATACACACAATTCCATAAACATACCACACACAAATACCCTACTTGCATCAGTACAGCCACATACAGATATAAACACATACACAAACACATATACATACATACATACACCATATAGAAAAACATACATATAGATGGAAACATACATGACGCATACATACACACAAAAGCACACGCACACAAAATACACACTTACATAGCACGCGTACATAAATATAAAGATATACAGACAATACACACATACACAATAGACGCACACAAAAGCATACACATGCAGCCATGCTTGCGCACTTATGAATACACGTGCATCCCCTCATGCACAAATGCTCATAATATACACATGCATACACAACACTGACACAACCATACTTACATGCATACATATGCACAAAATACATAGTACACATAGAATGCACGTTTATATATGTGTGCATGTGCATGCATGCATGCATGGACGGATTCAAGGGGGGCATGGAGGGGCACATGCCCCCCTATTCATGGAGGGGCAGATGCCCCCCTTGATTTTTTATTTATAGATATCCATTAAAATATTAATATATAAAATTACATTTTCCCTGGATATATATCCTATTCTATAACCAATGCATGTAAAATAGATGAAAGGAAAAATTAAAAATCTACTACAATCAAATAAATATAAGAATGAAAAATAATTGGATACAAATACATTTGCTATAATATCATTATCCATTTTTTATTTTGATTACAAATACATATACATACATTGATAAATATAAAAATGTATTGATGTGTTCATAAAAACAGACATGCATATAATACAAATAAGATTAGATAGTCATGATCATAAAATTACTTTATATATTAGCTTGAATATACATGTACAGTAAGATTTACATACTAAACAAATATATTCAATGTATATATATCGTAGCAATTATTTCTATCAACATGAAAGAAGCCACAAAATTTTGTTGAATAAAATTATAAATAAATATATAGTTAATTTTATATACAAAATGGATTTAACAATATAAAGAAGAATATTTCAAATGTTAAACTAATATCTACATCCTTATCTATTTTAAAATAGAAATAAATATGAATGTAAAGATTTGTATAAAACATACCATCGAATCATACACAGATAAATCCTCATTCGTTTTCATCCCTACATAAATGGATCATTTATACATAAATGGATGTGATTTTGAATTTTAGTTCTTCATTTGATCTTTCATACTTTCAATGTGACAATTACTGCGATGATGTTCATTTACTAATTCATATTATTTAGAAAATATAAATAATAATTTTGTTACTTTGGATTTTATTAAGAAATTCATATTGAATTGAAAAAATTACTAGTGTGTTAATTAATTAATTACAAGATCAATAGAACACTATGAGAAAGAAAAGTGATCAACTTATTATGTTTAAGCATTAATCTAATTATATATTATACTAAATTTATGAAAGTGCACTATGTCTTGATAAATGGTTGGTAATGTATAAACTCCTCATCATTCATAATAATTGATGCTATTTTCCATTCTTTTACATAGTATTTTATATTGACATTTTGCATCTATCCACTAAAAAAATGTATCGAGATAAGATCAATATATTGCATTGAGATAAGATCAATATATCCTTAAATAACTAAAAGTAGTTGTTTTATGAAAATAGCCATATCGTCCTCTTTCATCGAAACAAAATTTTCAATTGGTTGATACTGTAATGGTCGATGCCTGCATATATCTATGACTTTGCTATTATTCGTGCCCCTCCTTATATAAATTTCTAGCTCCGTCCCTGCATGCATGGTAGATAATCGTTTTCCAGAAAGTGGTAGCTCAGGATGCATATATGACCGTAAACCAAGTAGATTCCTCAAACGGACCCATATGCACCTTTTCTGCTTATGCAATGTGTTTACACACCCACTCAAAGTTATTAGAATTGATATGGTTTAGATATTAAAGAGAGTAGATTAATTTGAAATTCTAATTCCCTAAGGGTATATTACAAAAAAGGGCATCAACTATACGTCAATTCCCAATAAGGGGTCTCATGTTTCAAATAAAACAAAGAGGGGCCTGATTTTATTTTATTTTTCTCAAATATATGTCTACGTAATATTCCACGACCCTCGTATGTCGATGTTAAACTCTAAATTTAAAAGTTGAGGCCATTTTTTGTTACATTTGAAAGATGAGGCCCCTAATTGGGAACCAGTGCATAGTTGAATCCTTTTTTTTAATTTATCCATTCCCTAATTATAATGATAACCCATCCCCACTGCACTCTAGCCCAAACTGAAAACGGCAACATGCTTTATCACTCTCTGCTTATTTGTTGTGGATGCTCTTGTCACAGCTCTCTTGACTGCACCACCTGATGCAGCATGTTTATATATGATGCTCTTGTTGATGGCACTCCCGTCGATGCTCTATTGACTGCTCACACTCGGTTGTCTGTTACCTCCTCCTTTATAACTAGCTTTGACTGTTGTCGTCACTACTCATCCCTCATCACCTCCAACCCTTTGTTGATCGTGTGTTGATGATAATATAAGCATCTGATTTTAATTTGTTTAATAGGAATTGATTGTGATAGGCTTTTATTATTTTTTTGCTAGTAATAATTACTTCTTTTCTGAAAATATAACCCTCTAATACTGTGTGTATTAGATGATGACTAAAGCTAAATTTTTCATTATAAAATTGTACATATTGAATGATATACATATTAGATTGGATGATGTTATTAATTTAGTTAGATAATACCAATTCCATAATTTCATTTTCAGGCCAAATACTTTTCTATTACGTTTAATCCTAAGATTTAATAGCTTGTACATACTCAACATTCAAGATATTAGATTTTCATACTGAACCTAGCAATGTCTCTACTCAAATCTAATATGTTGAATGTAATGGAGGATTTTCATTTCTTTCTGGTTTGATGTAGAAGGTAACTTCTTTTCATATTTAACTAAATCTAATTGTATGTGTCTACTTAAGCTATTATTTATTAATTCAAATTATTATAGATAGTTCCTTATGATTACCCGCTAGCAGTGATTCGTATACGTAAAAAAATCAATTTCATGTCCTTTCATTGATTGGTGTGCTTAAATAATTGGTGTATGGGATTTATATACCACCACAAGTTTCATTGGAGAAAATTAAATTCAAATGTTTAATGAGTAAAAGTATTCAAGAAAACAAATAAATATATAACCGGCCAAAGTAATCAGCACCAATTCTATTGCAAAGTATATAACCGATCATTACATACCATCAGTGTGAATCTGTTCATATTATTTAGTTCCCTTATTTCCCTCAATCTAGATATGAATGTGAAACCAACCAACAAAGCGGTTGCTTCAACCTCGTTTCTAATCCATGGATGTTCTGCAGTTCAAAACGCGAGCAGTCATGATTCATATACATGTTAAATAATAAAGATATCTATAAAACTGTGAAGGATAAACTAACACCAAGAATTCATTGCGCAGTTGTTTGCTCGGCTTGAGCTATTAATTCAGTAAGAAGATCCAGCTTGATATCAGATACATTCCCTAGTGATTCATCACACAAGACCAGTTGGTCCTTCTTTGCAGCTCTTTCTATCTCGAGCTTCCGTCCTGTATAACCAGGCTTGGATATATTAAAATCAGTGTGGAAATGAATCAACATTACATGTGGAGATTACAAAGTAAAACAAGAATTATCAATGAAAATCTACTACCGCACTACAACCATTTTGATGTAATTAGGCCCTCCAGTAACAATTGTTATTATCTGAGAGCTTAGTTGAATACAAATCCTAATCATCCACTCAAAAGGTCTAAAAAATGTGAAGATTCACAACGGGTCTGGAAGAAAGTCATCGGACACAAAATCAATGAACTAGGGCCTCAAAAGACCAATGAAGAACAAAAAAAGGAATTAGAGATGGACAGGACACAGCAAACACCATCAATAATGAACCATCACCAGTAGCAACAACAAGGAAAGGCGCAAAATCAGATAGAAAATCAACATTCTAAGAAGCCTACATTGCATGTTGATGTGGAGAAAGGAATATCAAGTTTTGAGAAATGTGTTTCGAATATTATAAATGTTAGTTTGTACATCAGAAAAAGCTACTAAGCAATGTGAGCAGGAATGGACTGATGTTACAAAGAAGCAGCAGCAGCATGGGACAGGAATTGGATCATCGTTTAGAGCAGGAGATGAATGAAGAATATTCAGCAAATTGGGGATGAAACACAAATGCAGGAACAATTGAACGAACAAAAGAAAAATGCTCAACCACAAAAGATGAAGTATTGCAGAATAAGAAAATTATTTATTCTCGTGCACTACAAAGATTTGCAAGTCGAGTTGTTAAGTAATGTTTACTCAATAAAGAAACATTCGTTGATGCACCTTTGATTCCTACTATCAGGGCACCAATTGTAAGAGATGATGATGACTCAAGGAATTTCTTTTCACAGAGGCAAGTTATGTTACAACATCAACGAGGATGAAAGCAACAACAAGGATTATAAACCTTATTCCTATTGCATAATATGAGGTGCTATCTTGTGTACAAAAGATTTTTTTGCAATCCCAAAAAGAGCAAACAAGCATGCTGAACATTGATGTAAGGAGCATACCGATTCAAAATACTTTTTGATGTACTTAAACTTGGAAATGGATGAAGAACAAGAATAAGATGATGATGACCTGGATTCAAAAGAGGGCATAAGTGAGCCATTCTTCCAAGCAAAAGTCCACTCACTTATAGTTCGGACTTCAATCTAAAGACTTCACACAAGATGGTTCAGACGAAGAAGAGAACTCTAAAATATAGAAAAGCGAAGCTGAAGGCAATGAGAAAATAACAAGGTAGTGACTAATTTTACTTGTGTTTCTTTGGTTTAATCTTTAAAGCCATGTTGGCTACAGCTTAACGTATCTTCAAGGCCATGTTGGCCACATCTTGATGTAAGTCAGTATGTCATGCACTAGGAACTTCATGTAATAGCCTTTTAGATGAATAAAGGGTTTACCCGAACCCCATAATTATTCAGGATTACGATAAAAATCACGTACCCCCAAACCTTGAATCCCAAACCCTTGATAATTTTCCAATGCCTTTACCGGTGTTTTACTGAAGGAGGAATTGAAGAAGAATTCAGAACGGGTGAAATTTAATTAAAAAGCTCTCTTATGTTGCTACTGTGAAGGACAAACATGTGGCTCCTTCCTTTGGAACCCCATTCCTCTTAGAGAACACTCCTTTGAAGAGGAGTTCAAATATTGGAATTTGGGGAGAAGAGAATTAAGCAATTACAAAAATTGCTTGTTTTAAAACTTGATTGTTCATTTTCAAAAAACTATGACTGCTCTCAAGGCATTTAAAGGATTTTTTAAATGAAGATTTGTTTACAATAGTGAAATCTTCTAAAGTGCTTCAGATTCTAAGCATGCTTTGATAAGATTTTCTGAATAATTTGTTTACAAATTTCTCAATGATAAGATCATACGTATTGTTGGTCACAGTTTGGAAGCATGTGGGAGTGCCAAAGGAAAGAAGATGGGGTTGAATGATATAAAGTGGAAACGAGTAAATCCAGTTAATAACAATGACCAAAAGCAAGTAAAGGGTTTAATAAATTTACTTAATCTGCAAAAAAAAAACAATCTCTTTCCTATTGCATTGTGTAGTGTTACCTTCGGTTATTTTAAATGTTCCAGTACGCATGGAGGAACCCAGGATTTCTCAGATCGTCCGGTTTCGCACACACATCGTGCATCCGAAATGAATCTAATTCACAGGAAATTAGAACCGCATGTACGTATATAGTGATTAGATAAAAGATGCGAGAGGCAACGTGATCAAATACGATGGTACCTTTCTTGATGAACATGGTGGTAGAGGATCCGAAATCGGCGACCTTGTCGTGGAAATCGCTCGTGGTATCGCCCCTCACGAGCAGGACATTGTCGGGATCGATGATCAAATACAATGGTAACTTTCTTGATGAACGTGATGGTAAAGCATCAGAAATCGGCGAGCTTGGCGTGGAAATCGCACGTGGTATCGTTCCTCACGAGCAGGACATTGACGGGATTGATGATCAGAAACAATGGTACCTTTCTTGATGAACGTGATGGTAGAGGATCCGAATTCGATGGCGTGGAACTCGCCTGTGGTATCTTCCCTCACGAACAGGGCATTGCTGGGATTGAGGTCGCCGTGTAGGATTCCCATTTGATGGCAACCACCTCTTAGCCAATTCCATCGGTTCCACCTTTCCAACCCTCTTGAGCGCTCCATCCGATCATAGCTCCACCTTTTCTTGTAATGACGAGTCTTAGGTGGATCGTTAGGTTTAGGTTGGGACTCGGAGTGTGGGGAGCGGCGGCAATGGTGGTGGTGGTGGTGGTGATGGGTTTCTTTGTGGTTTGCATTCAGGAGTGGGGAGAAGGGGTTAGGTGGATCGTGGGGATGATGGGGGTAACTTGGAATGGAGGTGTCGTTAGTTGAGGTTTTTATACAACGGTCTGAAAACAATGACTTTCAAAATAGAGATGGGGTTTTTTTGAAACGACCCAAAAATCATGGATTGCTTTTCAAAATTAAGTTGTCGTTGGTTGGGTTTTTTTGATAAAAAAAACGGTCCAAAAACCATGGCCTGCTTTTCAAATCTATTTGGCTAGCGGTAGTTTTCTTTTAAGGGATTTTTACCCGGCAGACCTTATAAACTTTGCCAATCACCTCCACAACCTTTAAAACAACCTAATTCCCTCTTCGACCCTGTAAACTTGCCAACTCTTACCCCACAAACCCTCCAGGTAATATGTTTTAAGCTCCTGAGAGTTCTTGGAGTAATTTACAGGGTCGATGGGGTAATTACGTTGTGCAAAAGTCGTAGAGGTATTTTACAACGTTTATAGGGTCTGCTGGGTAAAAATCCCTTCTTTTAAATGCGAGCTTCGTTTAAATATTTTTTTAAAAAATAGGCATTGTTGAAGTTAGTTCTTACCTTTGTAATCCGAGGGAAATTGTAAAAAATAAGTAAATAACAATTAGTTCATAAATTGTAAACTGAATTTCAATTGTAATCGAACTTTAGATGTTGCACCTTAATATTTTATTACAATGAATAACTCAATATTTATTGACATATTTTATGTAGCTAAATATATAACAACGAATATCACTTGTAGTTTAATTTTTAAATTTGCAACAAGTATTATGTCTGTTGCTATATTACTACAAATGAGCAATGATTACTACAATGTTACATTCAATTTTTTGGTCATTGCAAAATTAGCAAGGATTACTACAAATTTTTAACGAGAGTGTCAATGGATAATCATCGTTATATGTAACTTTACCAATAAATGTCATATTCATTATGAATCACAAAGTACAAAAGATAAATTTACAACAAAGAATACTCATTGCCTCAGACTTTGAGGCGAGTGTATATGTTATATTAAACATCATAATACATGACAACAAATATTCAAATCATTCATTATCAAAAAGTCATTATTATTAGTTTCATTGTGGCCTAGTGCTAAATTAACTAAGTTGATCATATCGTCCTTCTAATCTTATATTACATTAGCTCAAAATCACATTGAAATAAGTTTTAAAAGTCAAATATTATATTGTTAACTTTTAAATTTCGAGGGTGACATATAAATTGTATATAATTTGAAGATCTTTTTCTAATTTTAGATCAACCTTAATTATAAAATCATATATTAAATTTTTGATGCATTCATTCATTTAAGAAACTCATATCAAGCATGCAATAAATACATGCAAAAATATTGAAGCAAATATCTAGAATCAATATTTTTATCCTTTCATTGAAGCAACTAATCTCCCTTTAAATAAAAATCAATCAAATATCAGTTATTTTATTCCAAAAATAGCTTGATAATTTTTGAAAGTAAAATTAGTAATTAAATAGACTTTTACCATCGTGTCATTTTGAGTTTTTTTCTTTCAATACTACTTATGAAGTTGTTGTTTTACAATCACATTTCTGCCCCTAAATTATTATACAGTAGTACTCTTTCATTATTAGACTATATATTATAGTAACATTAATACTATAAAAGTGTTATTGTAAAAAGATAGGGAGATAAGTATTATTAGAAAAACTCAAAAGGGAACAAGTGTAAAAATTCCCTTAAATAAAATAAACTCAGTGGTAATTTGATAATAGACTAACGGGCTTGAAGTCTAATTTTGACACCTAATTGAATTTCATAAGACTTTGTTTTTTATGGCTATGTCACATTTTCTTCTCTTACTCCGGATGTGATCATGTTGAACTATCTAGTTCTTCGTTTTTCACTTATCTAATATCAAATGTACTTTCTTATCTTTGTATAATTTATTGTTCACAATAATTTAAAATACTTAGTCTCAAATATGAAGCTTAAAATTTAAACATGTCTTAGATTGTATGCATCCATGCAATGGATAAGATTTTAGATTGTGATATTGTGATACGAATGTTACATACCTTTTCATCCCCTTGAAATTTTTAGTGATATATGGATGATTATTTATTTTGAATAATTATCCTTTTGACTTTTCAAAAGCTCCAATGGAATTATCGATGATGCATTATCATGGTATCGTCATGATAATGTGATATCTTGAAACACATACATATATATATATATATATATATATATATACATACATAAAAATGCATCCACTCGTATTATTATCAGCATAAACTATCCAAATCAGTTTATTTGTGGATTTATAAAACAATGTTCGACTGAAAGGAAAATATTTTATAAGACTAATACTGCAATGCTTTTTAACAAGGATTCAAGCAGCGAAAGTTATAAAGACTGGATTCTCAAACCAAACTCAATCCTATTGTAGAGAATGGTTTATATTTTTTTGAAGAACATATATGATATGATGCTTTTGATATTTGGATCATGTTTAAACCTTTTATCTCTTTTCTTTATAAAAAGAAATGTCTTTAAAATCTTGAGTTCAGAATTTGTGCATATGCATAATAGATTACAAAGAATTTGAGACTTTGTATTAATATTAATTATTTTATTTGGCATACATAGTGCATGCTCAAGTTTGGTTATGATAATCTAATTTCAAATGGGAAAAGAACAAAAGGAGCCATTAATTTCTATATATTTGATCACGCATACTAGAACTTAGAGATAAAAATGGGTGTGGATATATGTTTGTATCTGATCCACCACCATGCCCATTTTATATATATCTTGACATCTATATCAGTATCTATTTTAAACTAGATGTGGATATGTATATCTCTTTTATATATGAATATCTTCATATCTGTATATATGGCATGCCCCTAGGATCTGGATACTCAGTAAATCATTTCCATGCACATAAGTTCCACATTCGAGATGCATACAAAGTAGGAAAAGCAGCACAAAAAGATAATAATGTAAATATTTCCTTTATCAGTCATCTGTATCACAACTCATCAAAATGTATAAACAAGCACTAACCGAAATTTCCATAAATTAATATATACATGTCCCTCAAAACTATAAATAAAAGTATCGACAGAGTAAAAGCTACAAAAGTACATACCTCAGATGATATGTCAGCAATAGAGAACCCTAACCCAAAGCTGCTTACCAGTGCGGCAGCTCCTACAAACCTATCAGATTCACGAGAATGGGCACATCACGAGAAAATGCTTAGAACGGCATTAAACTACTAACAAGACTACAAAATTGGGTGAAATCGAAACGCATGAAAAAGAATGGTAACTGGGTAATCCCGTTGATGAGCCGCAAAATCGACCCTTTAAGAGAGTGTTTTTAATACTTCAACATGTCGTAGCAGTCGGGCCAATTCAGGCTCATCAAAAACCATCTCATTTAAATATGTATATAATAGATCAAAATGAGATGGTCATAAATTTTTTTTATTTGGTAAGATACCAAGGTCGAACTCAGGGACACGAGCCTCTCTTGTATTAGTTGGATTTTAGTCTATTAAGCTAAGCGTTGAGTTAAAGAGATATCTAGGTCAAAGCATGCAAGACAATACAACAATGCATTAAAAATAAACATGCATTTTTTTATCAATTTTTATCATGCAAATAAAATCCATGAAATGCAATGAGTATATGCCCTTGATAAGAATAAATATGATGAGCAAATTAAATAAGAGTCAATTTCAGACTTGCTTAAAGTGTCAAACTTGATTGATAATGTGGACATGGTATAAGCTAATAATAAGAGACACATTGCGAATAAAATAATACATAAAATTTCAAGTGTCCAAAATGAGAAATTAATACGCCATTAAGATGTACATCAAACAAGCTTCGAAATGAAACTGAAATCAACTGAAACGGATTTACGATGCTCAAGATATGCGAGAACAAAGACAAGGGCATGAATGAAAGAAAACATGAAATGATAACTACAAAAAGGTCCCTGGAAAGGACTGAAATGTAAATATGCAAAAGAACGTGACCTTCCTTGTAATTTGTCCACATGCGTAGGGGCCTTTCTGCAAATTGGTGAAGTTCGGAGGGCGTCTCTGCAAATTGCCCAGGTACGCACGTGCCTAGCACATGCCATCCAGGCTCTGAAGTAGGTTCTGGCTCGGCAGAGGATATGTGTTGCTTCGGGTCGGCTCGGTGTAGGTTCGGAACTCCATGCAGGCTTGGTAGCTGGCTCGAGAGTATCCGAGCCTAGAGGCTCGGACACTAAGCTAGGGGTGCCTCTGGCGTCGGCGCGTGGCTGAATGATAGCCATCGGATCGTGAGGATCCAATGGTCTCTGTCGCTAGAATTTTGGGTGACGTGTCTGCATCGTGGTCGTTAGATGGTCACCGGATGAGATCATCTGACGGCCACTGTATCTCCTTCTTCAGACACAAGGAGCGACGGGAGTAGAGCTCCGGTGAAGCAGCTCTTCCTCCGTCGCTGGTTCTTGGTCGCGGAGGGCCTCCCCAGAGATCCCTGAAGGTATGTCGGAGAAGCTGGGTACCAGGGGTAGATCCAGGAGCCTTTGGCGTCAATCATCGGAGCTGGCTTGTCGGCGGCGGAGCGGATGAAGTTGGCTCCGATGTTCTTCCGACCATTGAAGGATTTATCGCCCTTCAGGATTAGCAACATAGCCAAAGCGAACAGAAGTGCGTGCGTGAATGAAGTGGGAGCTTGGCGAGCGGAGAAGGTGGGAGCTCAAGGCTCCTCCGTCGTGGGTGGCGGAGGAGATGGGTCGACGGTGATCTAGGGTTATGGAGGAAAGGAGAGGAGTCGGAAGCGTGCGCATGAGAGGGTGAGTGATGGCGAAGCTCGGAGGATGTTCTATGGAGGTCAAGGATGAGCGAAGTGGCCTAGTTAATTATGGGAAAGTAGAGGAAAAATACAAGAAAGAATCGGAAGCTTACTTGAGAGGTGGCGGAGCGATTTAGCTTGGGCTTGAGCTTCGGTGAGAAGCTCAGGGTCATCGCTGGACTCCCCCAGCCTTTGGGACTAGCTTGGCGGCATCGGAGCGCCGTGACTCCGCCATGGAGGGTGGAGGGTCTCACCGGAGGCGCACGTCGTCTTCGCGCTCCATACTACCTCCTCGCTGTTACCGAGAGGTGGAGGAATGCTGGGCGTAGCCCCGCGTACAAGTGGACAAGAGTTATAGGAAGAGGGGACGACGTATTTAAGGTTTGCAGGTGGCAGGTTATGGTGATAGCATCGTGGGTTTAGAGGAGAAGATGGGACGACTGGAGAGGGGTTCGTGGGTTGACGACGGTGTCGCGAGGATGAAGGATGATTGGGGAGCGCCGTGGGACAGTTGGCGAGTGGAGGTAGTCGATGGAGTGGAGGAGGAAAAAGGAAGGGGGCGAGTGGTGCGCGAGATGGAAGACGTGTGAGAGGTGGTCGTCGGGAGGTTGACGATGACGCGGGGGTCGTTGGATCTGGAGATCCAATGGCGAGGATGAAGGTGCGCAGCGACGGTCTTGATCAAATCCGGGGCGAAGTGATCGGAGAGCTGCGGAGCAGCCACGTGTCAAGCTGGGGTGTGCGCGCTAGCGGACAACTGTGATGCGAAGAAGGCGCAATCGAAGGGCTAATAGTAAACGCAGAGTGATCGGCTGAGATGGCGAGGATTGTTGCCGATCTGATGGCTACTGAAGTGACAAGTGGCGCAAGGGGACATGAGGCGCTAACAGATAGTATAGATGGGAAGCTGATGTCAATCGGAGGGCTGAGGAGTGTTAAAGGAAGGAGCAGCCGAGATGGGAGATCTGGAGCGCGATCGAAGGGCGCACAACGCGCTACGTAGCAGGCTCTGGTGAGAGCGCTTACGTGCGGTGCAGATAAAGGGCGGGGATGATCAGACGGCTGAGGCAAATGGGCGCGCATGGAGAGCTTGGGACCGTTGGATCCGAGGAGGAGATCTAACGGCCCAGATCGCGGGCAAACAAGACAAGGATGGCGGGCCACGTGGCTGACCCAGAACGGGCCACGTGGCCCAATCAGATTATTAGGAAAGTATTTTTGACTTTTGAGGGTTAATTTGGCCGAATTTGAGAAAACTCAAAACATGAAAGTTGTAGATCTTGACGGGATCTACAAGTTTCATGTTGACTAAAACTGGAGATGAGATCAAATAAGGACCCGAAATATTTTTGAGGGTATTTCTAAGGCTAAAAATACCACGAAATTTAGTTTTGTCATTTTTGTGGTTTTTAATTTAATAGAGACTCTGATAATTACAGGACTTTAACTGGGTTTTATTGACACATCTTTAAGCAAGGGGGTTAATAATTGGAAATAAAGATGATGAAATCGAGTTTCATCACCCCCCTATACTTAAACTATGCTCGTCCTCGAGCATCAAAAAGAATGACTAAGTTGGATTAACCCCCTTGTGCATGTGAATACAGGATCCAATCTGATCAAGTTGACTCGACTTTAGGGATCCAAAATTCTAGGGTTCAACCCAGCCTTAATCAAGAGGCATCCAATTCCTCTACTTCTCCAGACTCTCTCTGATGTACATATAATCTAAAGGATATGACATTTTAGTGTTGACTGCAATTCTGAGAGTAGAGTCAATTCGTCACCCAAAGTCTTGGTCCGAGAAAATCTCCTAAGGACCCAATCCTCAGCACTAGGGAATAAATCAAATCTTGCGTTCGATCCACCGTCTCTTTAGTTGTCAGACTTAGAAAATGTAGATGGTAGGCCAGTAATGGAGGGTATGGGATTGTGTCATTTCTTCTCTCCCTCTCATTGGAACAAGGATTCTCTCTAGTGCCATTTACGCAACATATTTTTTTGGTGTTGATCAGTGCGTCCGTCAAGAGAAGTTGGAGCCGTCTGCACATGTTTTCCTGGGAGTACACCGGGGTGTGTCTCTTTTGAGTACCTATCGTACCTTCGACACCCATACTTGTAGCATTTACGATGCAGAGCCCTTTTTTGGTGCAAGCCCGACTCCTGGTCCTAATATCGGTGGTCCAAGTGGACACTTTGAAAAGTTTGGGAGCGCTCGCCTTTGGTGGAAGCTCTTTGATATTTGACTTTGTGGAATGAGAGCTTTTCTTTGAATTTCATTGACTTGTATAATTTGTGGCTAGCTCCACTGCTTTTACCAAGAGTTGGCGCACACTGATCAATATTTTTTATTTATTTCACACCCTGGCACTTAGGTCAATTTCAAGAGATTAGTATAAGAACCAAGTTCTCATACTGGCTAATATTGCTGACACTCAGGTTTCATGAAGCCTCCAAAAATTTTATCCCATCCTCGAGCATCATTAGATCAAATCCAAACTTGACTTCCTCATCCCAATTCCTCAAGTGACAAATCAACTCATCTCATCAAAACCACAGTCGTGCATGTGATGTGCTGATCATATTCTTTATGTCTGAGACTAAGCATGGAATATAGCATGCAAATCTAGAAAACTAGGGGAAGGTGGATGATTAAGTCTATGACCCTGATGGCTAAGGCTGGTTAACCTAAAATCTCAAAGACCTCATCAAGCTAAGTCTTCTTGATCATTTCAGATCCTGGGTGGAAGTGTAATTGTAGAGGATTAATCCAACTTCTTCATTCAAAAAACAAGACACTTTTTTTTTGAACTTCAAGAGATATTAGAACTGCCTAAACTCAATTGAGCATCTGCAATTCAACCAGTATGGATGTAAGTACAGGCCGAAGCCCGTTGCTTGAGGACGGGGCCTTACGCGATGTCCTCTAAACCATCCAATCTGCTAAGGGCGAACCCTCACTGAATGCGGCTTACTTAATTGGGTTTAGTAGTCACCAATGACTCTTAAAGGGTTTTGGTTTTTTTTCTCATTTTTATGGACTTTAGTAAAGGTTAAAACACAAGTTAAACTCAACTTTCCTTGAAAAGATTTTCAAAACCATGTCACACAAATAAAAAGTTTTTTTTTCAAAACATTTTCAAAAGATTTTTTCAAAACTAGGAAAAACCATTTTCGAAAATATTTTTATGAAAATAGCGTAACATAATATCGAAAAGCCGCGAAATCATTTGAGTTCTCTTAGTCCAAAGAATTTTACCTTAGCCAAGAAGTTTTAATTTTTTCAAAATTTTCAGATTATAGCTAAAGTAAGTATACGGTATATACGGTATACCCCCCTATACTTAAACTTTGCTATGTCCTCATAGCACTAGATGTTACAACTACATAGGTCCATTTAAATATATAGGAATATACGGGAGCTAAGAGGGGCTCCCCCCTATACTTAGTTTAGAAATAACCTAAGTATAAAGGCAAGGAAAGATGAGGAGAGAAAATCACGGGGACTTGGGTCCCCCCTATACTTAGGCTAAGATTAGCCTAAGTATAAAGATTGAAATTGATGTTGGGAGGGACCCAAGGTGAACGAAGAAGAGGAATGGATTTACAAGTGAACGGTTTGAATCTGCGGAGATGAATGGAGTGAATAAGGATTTGGGGTGTGTAGCAAACATGGCTTAATCAATCAAGCAAAACCCATTGTTTCAAACTCACACATGAAACCAACCGAGGTTGGTTTATTATCTTGTCGGTTTTATTGGTGATAAAACATTAGATTTTTACGCCAAGAAAAGATGTAAAGTGAAAATCATTACGTAAGTGAGGGTATTGCTCTCCCAAAACCGAAGTTTTACTCCATTTTAGGCTGACTTGCAATTAACAGTCCCAATTTTATTTTAAGTTATCACTGAATTATGGTTAGCACAAAATCAAGCAATCATCGTCTACCGTTCATTCCATTTTCCATTAATCCTAGGTGAACAAGCTAGGAAAAAGAAATCAAGAAAAAGCCGCATATTCGATGAAAACCGCAATCTAGGCTAAGCGAGAAAATAAGTAGTGATTTGATGAGAAATAAGTGAAAACTTGGACTATCTTTTAAAACAAAAACTCAAGTATGCAAGTCATCAGAAATCCACATCTAACATGCTTCTATTAGCGGGGAAAATTTTCTTTTAATTAGACTAAGTGAAGCGATGCTACGTGCGTCTTGAATTAAGGTGTGTATCCTACCTACGAACAAGCACATAAAAATATGGAAAATATAAACCGCTCAAAGAGTCGCGTGCCTAGTCCTAGGTCGACACTCAAGTGGGGACGATCCCCACACAACCACATTTGTTCGATTACACTCGCGAGTCTTCAATCGAAGACCGCTGTAAAAGACGAATTATTACATGACATGCAAAAATAAAATGCGAGACACATTTTTTTTTCTTTCTTCCCTATTTGCTCCATGTATGTTTTGTGGCTCCTCGCAGCGGGAAGCATCTTGCTCCTCGCCTCCTTGAACCATCAAGGGCCCTGCCACAAAAACAATGGTTAGAGATCAAATAAAAAAGAAAAGAAGATTTTATAATGCAAATTAGATGAACACTTTGACCTATAAAACGAACACTTAATAAAATAAACAAAATTCCAAATAATATGAGAAATGAGCCGTGTCCCCGGCAACGGCGCCATTTGATGAGCCGCAAAATCGACCCTTTAAGAGAGTGTTTTTAACACTTCAACATGTCGTAGCAGTCGGGCCAATTCGGGCTCATCAAAAACCATCTCATTTAAATATGTATATAATAGATCAAAATGAGATGGTCATAATTTTTTTTTACTTGGTAAGATACCAAGGTCGAACTCAGGGACACGAGCCTCTCTCGTATTAGTTGGATTTTAGTCTATTAAGCTAAGCGTTGAGTTAAAGAGATATCTAGGTCAAATCATGCAAGACAATACAACAATGCATTAAAAATAATGCATTTTTTATCAATTATTATCATGCAAATAAATTCCATGAAATGCAATGAGAATATGGCCTTGTTCAGAATAAATATGATGAGCAAATTAAATAAGAGTCAATTTCAGACTTGCTTAAAGTGTCAAACTTGATTGATAATGTGGACATGGTATAAGCTAATAATAAGAGACACATTGCGAATAAAATAATACATAAAATTTCAAGTATCCAAAATGAGAAATTTAATTCACCATTAAGAAGTACATCAAACAAGCTTCGAAATGAAACTGAAATAAACTGAAACGGATTTACGGTGCTCAAGATATGCGAGAACAAAGACAAGGGCATAAATGAAAGAAAACATGAAATGATAACTACAAAAAGGTCCCTGGAAAGGACTGAAATGTAAATATGCAAAAGAACGTGACCTTCCCTGTAATTTGTCCACATGTGCAGGGGCCTTTCTGCAAATTGGTGAAGTTCGGAGGGCGTCTCTGCAAATTGCCCAGGTACGCACGTGCCTAGCACGTGCCATCCAGGCTCGGAAGTAGGTTCTGGCTCGGTAGAGGATAGGTGTTGCTTCGGGTCGGCTCGGTATTGGTTCGGAACTCCATGCATGCTTAGTAGCTGGCTCGGGAGTATCCAAGCCTAGAGGCTCGAACACTAAGCTAGGGGTGCCTCTGGCGTCAACGCGTGGCTGAATGATAGCCATTGGATCGTGAGGATCCAATGGTCTCTGGCACTAGAATTCTGGGCGACGTGTCTGCATCGTGGCCGTTAGATGGTCACCGGATGAGACCATCTGACGGCCACTGTATCTCCTTCTTCAGACACAAGGAGCGGCGGGAGTAGAGCTCCGGTGAAGCAGCTCTTCCTCCGCCGCTGGTTCTTGGTCGCGGAGGGCCTCCCCAGAGATCCCTGAAGGTATGTCGGAGAAGCTGGGAACCAGGGGTAGATCCAGGAGCCTCTGGCGTCGATCATCGGAGCTGTCTTGTCGGCGGCAGAGCGGATGAAGTTGGCTCCGATGTTCTTCCGACCATTGAAGGATTTATCGCCCTGCAGGATTAGCAACATAGCCGAAGCGAACAGAAGTGTGTGAGTGAATGAAGTGGGAGCTTGGCGAGCGGAGAAGGTGGGAGCTCAAAGCTCCTCCGCCGTGGGTGGCGGAGGAGATGGATCGACGGTGATCTGGGGTTATGGAGGAAAGGAGAGGAGTCGGAAGCGTGCGCGTGAGAGGGTGAGTGATGGAGAAGCTCGAAGGATGTTCTATGGAGGTCAAGGATGAGCAAAGTGGCCTAGTTAATTACGGGAAAGTAGAGGAAAAATACAAGAAAGAATCGGAAGCTTACCTGAGAGGTGGCGGAGCGATTTGGCTCGGGCTTGAGCTTCGGTGAGAAGCTCAGGGTCATCGCTGGATGATGAATACCCATTCATCACTCTTTATTCTTATATTTTAGCTACAAAAACCTATGCAAATGCATGTAGATATGTGTAAATAGGAAAAGTTAGCAAAAGCATGCATGTTTGTAAATATAGATAATTAGCATGTTTTTGTGCAAAAATAAAAGAATAAAGATGAAAAAGAAAAAGAGGGAAATATTTAGAATAAATATTGAGCAACCTAACCCAAGGGAGGGCTCAGCATGGGCCTGACCGCATAAAAGCCAAGTAGAGGGAGATAGGGGCTCACTTATGTATATTTTTATAAATAAATAAATTAAATATTTTCCTCACCCAAAAATATGTTGTAAATATTTGTATATATTTTTTGTACATAAGCTATTACAAACAAAATAAATTTTTAAAAATCAAAAACTCAAAAATGAACCTTACACCATGTACATAAACCACCTTCCCTATCTATTTCACCTTGTAAATAAATTCATTTATTTTCAAAACTTTTTGTAAACATTCTATGGTATATATTGTAAATAAAATAAATAAAGAAAATTAAAACAAAAATCAAATAAAAATTACAAAATTAAAAGCACAAAAACATATTGTATATATACCATGTACATAAATGTATATAACTAATTATTTAACCTATGTATATAAATAATAAAAATAAAATAAAAATAGCCTTTTATTCCTCATTTTATCCTATAAATAAATAAAATATAAAATATGAATAAAAATGTATAAAAATGAATAATTAAAAATCAAAAATCAAAAATCAATATAGTATATATATACCTATGTATAGCTATATTATATAGACCTTATTTTTATTTCCAAAAATTAATTAAAAATCACAAAAAAATAGAAAAAATTAAAACAAATATTTTTCATGTTTTAAGTTGTTGAAAATTCGGCCATTTAAGGCCCCAAAAAAATCAAATAAAAATGTAAGCCTTGGCGGGCTCTGATTGGTCCACGGGGGATTGTTGACCCCCGGTCAACACCTCCCCCAGGACCACCAGAGCCCGGGTCCTGTTCGCGGACCCGACTTCGCCCACTTATTCCCACCAAACCCGATCACTATTTCACCTAATCTAGGATCCTAATTGTTCCCCAGGCATCCGGGAATCTCGCCCGACATTCCTCCTTGGGATCCGCGCTTCAGCTCGCCCTACCCGATCGATCCTTCCCGGACCTGCACCCATATAAAGGTTGAGCTCCGCCGCACTCCACTCCCATCTTTGGCTCTCCACCTTCACTCCCGTGACCTCCATTGCATTCAGCAAGGTGACAGCTTCCGTCTGCCGTGTTGCAGCGAGGAGGAGGGTGCCCGACCATCGATCCGACAGCCGTGCGCCGCCGTGCTCCGCCACCTAGCTGGAGCTCGAGCCTCAGGCAGTGACGACCTTCGAGGCGACGACCAGGAGTTAGCCACACTCCATCACAGTCTCCCACTTCGCCCAGGTAACCCTTTCGCCCTTTCATTTCGCGTAATTTCTAGTTTCGCCCAAATCGCCTCCTCGCCGTGTTCCTCTGATTCCGGCCATATCGTCCATTATTTCGATCATCGGAGCACACGCTCACCTTCGCCATTCCCTCGCGCACGTTCTACGCCCACTCGTTCAACCCAGCTCGCCCCGGAGCTGGGACTCGAGCTCCACCATCCCCAGCTCGCCGGAGCTCATCCGTTCCGACCCCCAGTTCACCCTCACCCCGCTTCTTCGGGTCGAGGCACTTTGCCCTCGATCCGCGAAGCTTTTGGTTCGCTTTGCAGGTCAAGAGGGAGGCATCTGAGCCCCCCTTACATTCCAGCCAGGAGCTTTGCGCCGCCAGCCTCGCCGGAGCCCCTCCAGGGCTCGGCTGGGCTATCGGACACCTCCACCAGCTGCGGGACGACTCCGCGGACCTGCTCCAATACTTAGCAGCAGCTGAGGAGGACTACTGCAGGCGCACGAGGCCGGCGAAGCTCGCCGACGGAGTGTTCTTCCAGCATCCTCCTTCACCATCCGATCAGCCCCACCGTTCCAGATTCAATCACGGCCGTCCATTCATCGAAGAGCAGTCGCCGTTGATCACTTTGAGGAGCTGATCGGGACCGTTCGCGCGAGGAGAGAGGTACCTGCATCGCCAGCCTTCAGATCACCCACGTGGCCTCCCTCGCACCGTCGATCGGGCCCAAGAGTTGAAGAAGAGAAGCGCCACCCACTCTGAGCCGTCCGATCCTCCACGTGGCGCGCATCCGGCCGTCGACAAATAAAGGGGTAAATTACTTAGGGCCCCCTCTTAGTTTGTCTTTTTAGTCCTAGTCCTGTAAATATTTTCGTACTTTTATTTACGTAGGGTAAATTGCAATTGGGACCTTGTGCTTGTTTTTATTTGCTTTTATGCCCCTGAGTATGTGATCTCACGTGCTTCGCCACGTGCCTTGTCTGGGCTATTTACATCTTTTTCCCTGTAGTTCTGTTGGGTTAATGAATGGATAGATACTTTTTGGTATTTGCATTTGTACCCCTGTGAAGCATTTTATTTCTACATGTGCGTGTATTAGTGGGTAAATTGCAACCGAGTCCCTGGGTTTTTGGTACGAGTTATCAAAAGCCCCTGAAACTTGGTTTTTCTTACCAAAAGGCCCCTGAGTGCCCCAGCCACGCGCCAAGCGCGTGACTTGCTGGGCTTTTTGCACCTTGGCCCTCAGACTTTAGGGTATTTGCACTTACGTCCCTGTGCATAGTGCCCCCTCTTTAATTTTTGAATAAATATCAAACCACCTCCAAATTCGATGAAAATTTGACACATGGCTCCTGCCATGTTGTTGGATTTTTGAGAATTTTTGAGGACATTTTTGATTTTATTTAGTATTTTTAAAAATTCAAAAACCTCCTTTTTAGCTACTGTCTAGGTTTAAAAATACCAAAAAAATATAAAATCACCTCTAAAAATTCTTAAAAAATTAGCTACTGTTTCTTGCTTGTTGTTTGATTTTCTAGCCAATTTTGGCTATTTTTCATTGCTTAAAAACCCTAAAAATCTAAAAACCCCCAAAAACTCATAAAAATTATAATAAATAATATAAAAATCCAAAAACAATAATTCAGGTGCCCAAATTTTCCTTATTCTTTCTAGATTACAGGAAAATTACCTCCAGGGCTTGTTGAGATCCATAAATATTTTATTTTTGGGTTTCAAGCCTTGCTGGACAGTACCTAGGTCTTTTAGCACTGTTTGATTTTTAGAAAATAATTTACCCATTAGAAAAATATCAAAAATTCACCAAAAACACTTAAAAACTTAAAAAACATAAAAATACTTTTTTCTGAATTTTTGCTTTATTTTTGGTGTGTTAAATAATTTGCCTAAGTGTGTTGATATTTGTTTCCTTTTATTTTCTTTATCTTTTAAAAATCCAAAAAAATATAAAAAGTATTAAAACCCCTAAAAAACACTTTTCTTTTATTTTATTCTCTTTTTACTACTTCGTAGGCCCTAGGCCAATCCGTGCTCCTTGTGTTCGACCCTGGGAGCTATACCAGGTTAATCTTATAGCGAGACCGCTCTTATTTGTTTTGATTGATTTGATCTTTTCTGAGTGGTTTATTTTTCTTGATACACCCTCTCTCTGAGATCCGGGTCACAACAACCCTTGTTTCATTACCTTCACCCGGGTCTTAGGGAAATTTTGGTGTTATCAGAATGGCGCCGTTGCCGGGGAGCACGGCTTAGTAGTGTTTTAGTTTTTATTTTCGTTTTTGTTTTCGCGGTTTTTCGCGGCTCTTCGGAGCTCGCGGCTTTTCGCGGCTTTTGTATTTAGTTTCTTTTTGTTTTATTTTGTTTTATTCTTATTTTCTTTTCTTTTTATTTTTGTTTTATTTTGTGTGTTTATTTTATTTCCATTTTTGCACATATACCCTTGCTTTTATTTTCATTCATTATTTGATTATTTTATTGGTCTGACCACTCTTCTGTCTATCTTGCGAGGGCCCGAGGACCGCGGAGGCGACTTTCGAGGAGCTGGTGCAGCCGCGAGACTCGGAGGCGGCTTCTTTCTCCACGAAGCCGCAGGAGAGAGCGAGAGGAGAGAGTTGAGTAGGGTGAGGCAGTAGGATAGTTTATTTCAGTTCATTCATTATTATTTGTAATAATACAGGCCTTTCTGAGACTGCTTGGACACTTAGACCGTAGCGGGTCTATTTCGCCGAGCACCGGCGTGCTCGGGGGACCCATTAGGACCTGCGGCTTTTTCGCGGTTTTTCATCGCGGTTTTCTTTTTCCTTTCTTACTGTCATTTTCCGGATTTTCCGCGGTTTTTGTTCGAGCCCCTAGATTTAGGACTTTCTGGTGACTGTGACGTAGCTGAGTAGGATCCAAACACACCTAAGGCTTATCTGTTCCTATAGAACGTAATTGGACCTACTTAAAATAAATAATAAAAATAACCGACTCGCTAGCCTCCGTAGCCTACGCGCCGAGAGCCCGTCCTGTAAAGCGCACTCCTACCCCCGATTTGTCGGGCAGGGGAGGGACGGGCCAAGACCGGACCCTTTGGCTTGGAGGTCGGTGACCGGTTAGACGGTTCTTCGCTAGAAAGTGCTCGTTTAGGACTCGGCTTTTTACCGTTGCATCATATAGCTTAGTTTAATTTCTGTCTTTATTTTATGCGCGGATCACTCTGCATGTAGAGAGCTGGAGGCAGGTACGCTTTTCTGACTTTGCATGCATCATTGATTTCTCGTGCATCGGCTTTTTCGACTTCTCCCCCCCGTTTTTGACTTAATAATCAGGAGAATCGAAAAATTCGTTAGGCATTTTTGTTTGATTTGAAAAATACCTAAAAAGAGAAATCATAAAATTGGGACTGTTTAAAATTATCGACCTTAAAACTCGCTCACCCTAAAAATTTTGTATTGGGGAGAGCAACCCCCTCATTTCTTGGTTTGCATGTGCGAGAGAGTGACCCGAACACTAGGTAGAGCCCCCCGTTGCTATACTTGACTGACTACCGACTCTTCCGTGCGGGCCAGTCGGTTGGGTTAGCAGCGGATATCCCAACAGGTCACGTAATCGCTCTGATATTTGTGTGTTCACCAAATAAAACAGACAAGATAATTTGACCGAACTTTCACGGTCTTCAGCTCGCGTTGCGTTGGTGAACCGGGGGTTTGTTTTCAGATCATAGTTTTTCCAGATCCCATCCGCCCTACTCGCCAGATCAAGATGATGGGTAGACGGTCTCTTAGGCAGCCTCTGGCTGCACCGCTTTCGGGCGCGTCTACCTCATCATCTAGGTTGGCTCGCGAGAGCTCAGACCCGCTCTCCGAGCCCGAGTACGACTCCACCCTGTTCCCCCTCGATCCCCTTTCTGACCGCCCTGAGAGACATGAGCCCGAGGAGAGATTGATACATTTGACGGCACCTGAGTTGGGCTCATTTGATTTTGCAGACGTCGAGATGGCAGGCGCAGGCAGTTCTGACGATCACTCCCGTCCCGAGCACTTTGTACTAGACCAGGGAGCGATCAACTCCACCCTGATCGCACAGTTAGAGACAGTCCAGCAGCAGCTCCGCGATCAGGGAGCTTTTATGATAGAGATGAGGCGTGAGATGGAGAGGCTCAGAGCAGATAGAGATGAGCAGAGCGAGCCCGAGGACCCGGATGCAGAGGCACAGGCACGAGCCGCAGCAGCAGCAGCAGCAGCCGCGGCCGCCGCCGCAGCGGTAGCAGCCGCAGGAGGAGCAGGACCACCTAGACCGATGCGGGAGTTGCACAACCCCGGATCTACTTTGATGCACCATTGGGTTGTGGTTCCAGCCATCGTGGGGGACTTCAAGTTCCCCCCGAACACCTTGCAGATGCTTCCGCGGTTCCATGGACTGGCTACCGAGGAGCCCCATCTCCACCTACAGGAGTTTCTCATGATTTACAGTACTGTCCACGACAGGCATGTGGACCAGGATACCATACGGATGATTGCCTTCCCCTTCTCACTGGCAGATAGAGCAGCCACCTGGCTAAAGCATTTGGGGAGATTCGTGTACACCTGGGAGCAGCTCCGCACCGAGTACTTGAACAAGTACTATCCACTCGGGCGGACGAACGCAGCGAGGGCCCTGATCAGCAACTTCTCCATGTTCCCCAACGAGCAGTTCCATGAGGCTTGGGAGAGGTTTAGAGAGCTTTTGGACAGATGCCCACACCACGATATCACGAAGCCGAACCTAGTTCAGAGCTTTTTCAGTGGGTTGTCACCAGAGCTACAGGGCCTGGTGAATGCTTCTTGTGGCGGGTCCTACTTCGCCAAGGACCATGACCAGGTCTGGGCTATTTTTGAGGAGATGGCAGAGAATTACATGGTGATGTCCCAGACCCGTCTCTACACCCAGAAGACCCAGCCACATCAGCCAGGACCCGTGCAGTACCAGAGGATAGCACGGGTAGATGCAGGTCCATCTAGTTCGTCCGCAGCCACAGCAGCAGCACAGTTAGAGTCGTCAGCTGCGGACATGGGCATCATCAGCGAGAAGCTGGACCGCATGGAGCTGATAGAGAAGAAGCAGTGCCAGAGCATAGCACAGATGGATCAGATGGCATAGGTCTTGAGCGACCTGAAGACACAGCTCATGTGTCTCCAGGAGACACAGACGGCTTCTCAGCCCCGTCTTCAGTCGCGAGGCGACGCCGGCAGCAGCAGCAGCTCGTCCCAGCGCTCCAGCACCCCAGTGCAGCCTAGACAGGTTCACCTTGTACAGGCGGAGCCGTACCAGCAGCCGCAGCCCACTTTGCAGTCACCACCATCTCCAGAGATGCAGATGGTGGTCTACCAGCCGGATCAGCCGTTGGCAGTACTACCCCCAGCCCCCTTTGATGCAGAGCCGTTGATGGATGTCAACGGGATCTGGTACGACCGTCCCCAGCCTGGGATCCGACGAGATCATCCCAGATTCAGGTGGGGGAGTGGTGGTGCCCAGCCCCAGCAGCAGCCATCAGCACAGGGAGGGCAGTACTCCCAGTCGAGGGACCATCACCAGCCGCAGCAGCAGCCCCCAGTCTACCAGCAGCAGTCGTCCTACGTTCCTCGTCCCTATCAGCAGCAGGGACAGCCTTGGAGACGTGAGCAGCAGGCTCACCAGGGATACCAGCACCAGCAGCACCCTCCTTCCTACCCCTCTTACCCTTACCAGCAGTCACAGCCTCATCCACAGAGAGGCCACCCGTCGGGCTCCCACGAGAGCCCCGCTTTGGATGATATCACCCGCCTCCTCACGGACCAGCAGGCGACATTTCGACGGGAGATGGACGAGTTCCGCCAGGAGTTGCGGGACCTGGTGAGAGGGAAGGCCGCCATACCCGCCCAGATAGAGCCGAACCCGAACAATCTCAAGCGGAAGTCTGAGCAGGTAGTACATACTGAGTTAGCCACTCCTAGCGATCCATTTGATGATACTTCTTCAGATCTTTTTGATGTTGATTTTGCCACGCTTAGGAGCGGTAGGACCCCAGCCGGCGGCGGCGCCTCAGCTGAGCACCATCCCGAGGCGCCACAGGAGGGGGAGGAGAGCGGTACTGAGGCCGCTCCAGATGATGACGGTGGTACTGAGGCCACCAAGGATGCTGATCCCACAGGCGGTACTGAGGCCGCCACTTCACCAGATCTAGGAGGTAGTACTGATGCCACCCATGCAGCCGAGCCAGCACGCGGTACTGATGCCGCGAGACGTCTACCTTCAGCAGCAGCAGCAGAGCAGCCCGCCCGTGGTGGTACTGAGGCCACCGGTGTTTGTAGAGAGAGTTCTGATGTTTTTCCTCGAGTCCATGTATCTCAGAATTCTGTTATGAATAAAGGAAAAGGTTTACATTCTTTTGGTCCCACTGTGGTGCATGATGTATGTGTGGATCCGGTCCTTGAACCGTCTAGACCTTTTCCTAGTCCTTCATCTGAGAAGGACCCTGTGATCCCCTTCCCTAGAGCCCTTCAGATGGGGAAGGGGAAGAAAAATGACCCAAAAAAGAGAGAGCTTGAGTGGTTCAGCCAGAGCATGATAGATCGGTTTCACATTCAGCTGACCCTCCAGGAGGCTTTGCAGCACATTCCCCTTCTCCAGAGATCTTTGAGAGAGAGGACTACAGTCAGGAGGAGGAGGAGGAACCACACTTCAGAGATCCATGTGCTGACCAAAGCCACGTGCTTTGCGATCCAGAACCGACTGCCAGCCAAGAGGCCAGATTCAGGGGCCCCGTATGTCAGATGCCAGATTAGTGAGCAGTGGTTCGACCGTACTCTTTTAGATAGCGGATCGTCGATCAACCTACTTCCGGCAGCCCTTCTCGACCGCTTCGAGTTGGGCACTCTTCGACAGAGCAGGACAGTCCTTTAGTTCGCTGATCGATCTGTCAAGAGGCCGAAGGGGTTATTACGAGACGTTATCGTCACGATTCAGGGTCTGCAATTCCCCGTGGACTTCGTAGTGTTGGACATGGAGATCCCTGAGTCAGTGACCGATACCCCCATCATCCTTGGTCGTCCGTTCTTGGCCACAGCCAAGGCGGTGACTGATCATGATAGCGGGAAGGTGTACTTTCGCGTCCAGGGCGAGAGTATACAAATAGAGACGGTCGAGGACTATAGAGCCAGATTCAGATCCCGCTCAGATGCGAGTACCGATTCAGAGCAGCTGACAGACGCAGAGCCAGACATCCACCGGGACTGTGATTTTGTGATCACAGATGATGAGGCAGCTTGGGCAGACCTTGAGGCACAGACTACCCTCTCACTTTCAGACACAGCTGATACAGAGATGACAGCAGAGGAGAGTCTGGAGAGCACAGACCTGGTTCAGGATACCATTGCGGCAGCAGAGCCGGTCCTTGATCGCAGCACGATGAGTCGTGATGGTGGTGCTGAGGCCACCTTGTTTCCCGGTGGTACTGATGCCACCGATTCTGATGCAGATCCCTCGGATTCAGAGTCTGATTGGGCCGATTGCTATGATCAGATGCCAGACTTGAGTCCAGTTGAGCCTATTGATGAGGAGGAGGTAGATGCAGAGCCGAGCAGAGACAGTGCAGTAGAGCCGCCTTCTCCCGATCCAGTTTGCGAGAGTACACTTTCACTTTCCCAGGCAGATTTGGCCGATCTTGCAGCGTTCACTCAGTTTCTTCCACAGCCAGATTTGCCGGCACCCAGCATTCCAGAGCTGAAGCCGCTCCCTACTTCGCTGAGGTATCGATTCCTTGCGGGCGATCCAGAGATGTACCCAGTCATCATCTCCGCCGAGTTGACTGGAGAGCAGGAATCCCGTTTGATGGGGGTTCTTGAAAAGAACCGCAAGGCTATCGGATGGAGCGTAGCAGATCTCCATGGGATTAGTCCATCAGTGTGCTCCCACCACATCTATCTCGAGGATGGGGCGAAGCCGTCGCGTGAGTTCCAGCGGCGTCTGAACCCCAATCTGAGAGAGGTTGTCATGAAGGAAATATCGAAGTGGTGGGGTGCAGGTTTTATTTATCCCATTTCCGACTCCAAGTGGGTTAGCCCCTTGCATGTGGTGCCCAAGAAGACGGGCATCACGACTGTGATCAGTGAGTCGGGAGAGGAGATTGCTACACGAGTACCCACCTCTTGGAGGGTTTGTGTTGACTACAGGAGACTCAACCAAGCCACCAAGAAGGACCATTTCCCCCTGCCTTTTATTGACCAGATCATTGAGAGACTGGCAGGGAAGAGCCATTATTGCTTCCTGGATGGGTACTCGGGCTACAACCAAGTGGCCATCGCTCCTGAGGATCAGGAGAAGACCACCTTTACCTGTCCCTTCGGCACATACGCTTTTCAACGCATGCCATTTGGGCTATGCAACGCCCCTGCGACTTTTCAGAGGTGCATGCTGTCGATCTTCTCGGACATGGTAGGGGAGTGCCTAGAGGTCTTCATGGATGATTTCTCGATCTACGGCGACGGGTTTGATTCTTGTCTTGACTGCCTAGATCGAGTACTTCAGCGATGTATTGAGTATCACTTGGTGCTATCTTGGGAGAAGAGTCACTTCATGGTGACTCAAGGGACGGTGCTTGGACACATCATCTCCACCAGGGGCATGGAGGTTGATCCGGCCAAGGTTGATGTCATTAGGAAACTCACACCACCGTCCAACCTGAGGCAGTTACGGTCATTTCTGGGGCACGTTGGATTCTACAGGAGATTCATTCATGATTTTAGCAGGATTGCCCGACCGTTGACCGACCTCTTGACGAAAGACACCGAGTTCCTTGTCGATGACAAGTGTCTCTCGTCATTTGCTACTCTCCAGCAGTGCGTGATTGAGGCTCCTGTCCTCCAGCCACCTGATTGGTCTCTCCCATTCGAGATCATGACGGACGCCTCCGATTTTGCCGTAGGGGCAGTGCTGGGACAGAGGAGGGATGGAGTACCATTTGCTATACACTATGCTAGCCGCACATTGGATTCCGCCCAGCGGAATTATACAGTCACAGAGAAGGAGATGCTAGCAGTAGTGTTTGCCCTGGATAAGTTTAGATCATATATCATTGGATCTAGAGTGACTTTGTTTACAGATCATACCGCCATCAGGTACCTCATGGCAAAGAAGGATGCCAAGGCCAGACTGACCAGATGGATCCTTCTACTCCAGGAGTTCGACATTGAGATCAAGGATAAGCCTGGAGTCAAGAATGTGGTGGCGGATCATCTCTCCCGATTAGAGCAGCCTGAGGATTCTGAGCAGATTGATCCTATTAGAGATACCTTCCCAGATGAGGCGATCCTTGCTATCGCCTCACTCCCATGGTACGCCGATATTGTGAACTTTCTCGTTGCTGGGAAAGTCCCACAAGATTGGCCCAGGCAGAGGCTTGAGACCTTCCTAGCGAAGGCCAAGTCTTACCATTGGGAGGATCCCATCCTTTACCACGAAGGAGGGGATAGCGTCTGGCGTCGGTGTATTCCTCAGGAGGAACACCATAGCGTCCTCACTTACTGCCACAAGCTTGAGGCAGGAGGACATCATTCTGGGAGGAGAACGGCACAGAAAGTGCTCCAATCCGGCTTGTGGTGGCCTACCCTCTTCAAGGACTCAGATGAGTTCGTGAAGAGGTGTACTGACTGTCAGAGGATGGGCACTTGTGGACAGCGTGATATGATGCCGATGCAGCCCATTCACTTCTGTGAGGTTTTTGACGCATGGGGCATCGATTTCATGGGTCCATTCCCTAAAAGTCAGGGATTCGAGTACATTCTGTTGGCCGTAGATTATGTGAGTCGTTGGGTGGAGGCTATCCCCGCCCGAGCCGCTGATGCGAGGACAGTTTGCAGATTTTTGAGGAAACATATCATCACGCGGTTCGGGGTTCCACGAGTTCTTATTTCTGATGGGGGATCTCACTTCATCAACGACCAGGTGAAGGCACTTGCTAGCGAGTTTGGTATAGACCATCGTGTTGCTACACCGTACCATCCACAGACGAATGGTCTAGCCGAAGTGTCGAATAGGGAGATCAAGACTATTCTGCAGAAAGTCGTCCGCCCTGACCGAAAGGATTGGTCACAGCTATTGGACTCGGTCTTGTGGGCATATAGGACGTCTTTCAAGACACCTTTGGGCACATCTCCCTTTCGCCTCGTATATGGCAAGCCATGCCACCTACCTGTTGAGCTGAGGCACAAGTCACTTTGGGCAGTTACAGACATTCTTATGGATCCAGATGGTATAGGAGACCAGAGGAGGGCAGAGCTAGCTGCCCTGGAGGAGCTTAGAGATGCAGCTTTCTCGAGCAGCCTACATTATAAGGAGAAAGTCAAGGAGTGGCATGATTCTCATATCAGCCACAAGCATTTTGAGATTGGACAGAGAGTATGGCTGTTTGATGCGAGGCTTAGACTATTTCCATGGAAGCTACAAAGCAAATGGAAAGGACCTTATCTGGTTCGGAAGGTACACGACAACGGTAGCATCGATATATCTGAGTTGTCTTATGAGAGTACCTTCCGAGTGAACGGCCAGCGGCTCAAGCCATTTCTAGATCATGAGCCGCGGGTCGTTGATCTTGCCCCTATTCATTTTGCGTGAGATGTGGTCTTTGACTCACATCTAATGCATCTCACGCCTGAGCTTTACTGATCCTCCGCTGTACATAGATCCAGATGTCCATATCAGCACATTCTTTAGTCCCACATCCCTTTCTCCATCTTGTGATTATGCTATACTTAGGGTGCACTTTACCCTAAGTATAGGGGGGATGTGAGACCTTTCGGGTATTTCTTTTGTTTTTGTTTACCCCTGTTTTGCTGCCTATACTTATGGGCATTTCACCCTAAGTATAGGGGGGGTAGACCCTGTACATTCTCCACTCGGTTTTCCCTTCATGTACAGCCTGCTATACTTAGGATTACTTGATCCTAAGTGTAGGGGGAAGACCCGAGTCCCTCTTCACTTTTTATTCTGCTTTTGTATAGCCTTCCTTTTCACTTCCCTATACATAGCACGAGTTATGTCTTCTTCATCGCTCTTGACTCTGAGGACATCGTTCGAGCTAAGTATAGGGGGGTGTGTATATATTTCATATATACTTTAGCCATAACTCGTACTTTGTGTGAGTGTGTTAATAAATAAAAATGGCCAAAAAAAACACAAAAATTAAAAATTTTTCATGTACATAATCTTCTTTTATTTGCACATACATAGCTAGTGTACAAATTATTTTTGTAAAAATGATTTCAAAAATCTTTTGTGTAAAGCTTGTGTAAATATTTTCTGTATCAAAATTATGTATATAGTACAAAATTTTTCCAAAATGTTTTGAAAATCAAAAGTTTGCAAAAATCTTGTGTAAATGTGTGTAAATACCTTTTTGCAAAACTTGCACTTCATGCATCATCATTCATGATTTCAAAACATTTTTCAAAAATTTTGCATGATTGTAAAATTTGTGTAAATATGCATCTTTTTGTACATATGTATATAGTTTTTCTGGATGATAGTTGACATTTAAACTAGCCTGGAATCAAATTGAGAAATGGAGCTTGATTAAGATCTTAATCCACCTAATTTCTAAGAGGAACCTTATAGGGCTTAGGTTTAAGGCTTTTCAGGTCCATGGTGACTTAATTCTTTGAGTCCACTAGGCTATGATCACATGTCATCTCAATGAGCCTAAATAGAGCACTTAACAACAACACATGACTCATATAGATTATGGCTTTACTTGGACAACCGCACTATGCACCGAGCTCTCTACGGATGAGGTGGTGAGGAGGCAGTCTTCCTTGACTTGGGGTAGCATATGAGGGTAGTACTTCTAGGCGGAACCTCTCTTCTTCATTTAGTGAAGGAAGTGCGTCTCAACTTGGTCTGGTTGCCATGAGGTCTAACGACGGGAGTTGTGGGTTGCAATAAAGCTTCAAAAGAGGGATAGTCTACTGGCTCAAGAGGAAAAACTCCTTGTATATATGCTGCACATGTACATGTTGTATAGATGCACTCGAAAAAAAAATGCAAAAAGAAAAGAACTCCAAAAAAGTGATGGGTCTGAGAGAAAATGATAATCCCACCGGAGTATGTATATAAGTGCAATAAGCAAAGCTTGGTTTCATGATCCACCTGTTGTAGCTTGCAGCAGGGAGACTTGGCTACACTGGTCAAGCTCCCAAGGGTACTTGGCTACACTGGCCTTGACCCATTCTCTTCTTCCCCCTCTTCTTGAGCCGGTTGTACTTGAACTTAGAAGGGAATACCCCGCTCCTCGAGGAAAGAGTGGCCAGATTGAGGTCATAGAGTTACCTTGTTGGGGAGGATTGTCAAGTTGCCATTTCTGAGGTGGAGAGATTAGACCTCACTTTCACAGGACAAGAAAAGATTCATGGTCTTCAGGGTTTGTAGTTGATGACTTGTTCTGATCTGGAGCATTGAGGAGTTTTGGTTATAGAGTAGTGGAACTTAGAGGCTGTTAGGTTTTAAGCTTAAGTCTAAATAAGGTTCCGACACATGAATAATCCAAAGATCTGATTAAGCTCCATACCTCAATTTAATGAAGGCAAGTCTAATAATCAACCTTGATCCATGTACATTCTCTTTTTCTTTTTCTTTCTTTCTTTTTCACTTCTTTTTCAAATAAGTGTTTGCTAAGGGACTAGCAAAGTATAGTATAGGGGGGTGATGAATACCCATTCATCACTCTTTATTCTTATATTTTAGCTACAAAAACCTATGCAAATGCATGTAGATATGTGTAAATAGGAAAAGTTAGCAAAAGCATGCATGTTTGTAAATATAGATAATTAGCATGTTTTTGTGCAAAAATAAAAGAATAAAGATGAAAAAGAAAAAGAGGGAAATATTTAGAATAAATATTGAGCAACCTAACCCAAGGGAGGGCTCAGCATGGGCCTGACCGCATAAAAGCCAAGTAGAGGGAGATAGGGGCTCACTTATGTATATTTTTATAAATAAATAAATTAAATATTTTCCTCACCCAAAAATATGTTGTAAATATTTGTATATATTTTTTGTACATAAGCTATTAAAAACAAAATAAATTTTTAAAAATCAAAAACTCAAAAATGAACCTTACACCATGTACATAAACCACCTTCCCTATCTATTTCACCTTGTAAATAAATTCATTTATTTTCAAAACTTTTTGTAAACATTCTATGGTATATATTGTAAATAAAATAAATAAAGAAAATTAAAACAAAAATCAAATAAAAATTACAAAATTAAAAACACAAAAACATATTGTATATATACCATGTACATAAATGTATATAACTAATTATTTAACCTATGTATATAAATAATAAAAATAAAATAAAAATAGCCTTTTATTCCTCATTTTATCCTATAAATAAATAAAATATAAAATAGGAATAAAAATGTATAAAAATAAATAATTAAAAATCAAAAATCAAAAATCAATATAGTATATATATACCTATGTATAGCTATATTATATAGACCTTATTTTTATTTCCAAAAATTAATTAAAAATCACAAAAAAATAGAAAAAATTAAAACAAATATTTTTCATGTTTTAAGTTGTTGAAAATTCGGCCATTTAAGGCCCCAAAAAAATCAAATAAAAATGTAAGCCTTGGCGGGCTCTGATTGGTCCACGGGGGATTGTTGACCCCCGGTCAACACCTCCCCCAGGACCACCAGAGCCCGGGTCCTGTTCGCGGACCCGACTTCGCCCACTTATTCCCACCAAACCCGATCACTATTTCACCTAATCTAGGATCCTAATTGTTCCCCAGGCATCCGGGAATCTCGCCCGACATTCCTCCTTGGGATCCGCGCTTCAGCTCGCCCTACCCGATCGATCCTTCCCGGACCTGCACCCATATAAAGGTTGAGCTCCGCCGCACTCCACTCCCATCTTTGGCTCTCCACCTTCACTCCCGTGACCTCCATTGCATTCAGCAAGGTGACAGCTTCCGTCTGCCGTGTTGCAGCGAGGAGGAGGGTGCCCGACCATCGATCCGGCAGCCGTGCGCCGCCGTGCTCCGCCACCTAGCTGGAGCTCGAGCCTCAGGCAGTGACGACCTTCGAGGCGACGACCAGGAGTTAGCCACACTCCAGCACAGTCTCCCACTTCGCCCAGGTAACCCTTTCGCCCTTTCATTTCGCGTAATTTCTAGTTTCGCCCAAATCGCCTCCTCGCCGTGTTCCTCTGATTCCGGCCATATCGTCCATTATTTCGATCATCGGAGCACACGCTCACCTTCGCCATTCCCTCGCGCACGTTCTACGCCCACTCGTTCAACCCAGCTCGCCCCGGAGCTGGGACTCGAGCTCCACCATCCCCAGCTCGCCGGAGCTCATCCGTTCCGACCCCCAGTTCACCCTCACCCCGCTTCTTCGGGTCGAGGCACTTTGCCCTCGACCCGCGAAGCTTTTGGTTCGCTTTGCAGGTCAAGAGGGAGGCATCTGAGCCCCCCTTACATTCCAGCCAGGAGCTTTGCGCCGCCAGCCTCGCCGGAGCCCCTCCAGGGCTCGGCTGGGCTATCGGACACCTCCACCAGCTGCGGGACGACTCCGCGGACCTGCTCCGATACTTAGCAGCAGCTGAGGAGGACTACTGCAGGCGCACGAGGCCGGCGAAGCTCGCCGGCGGAGTGTTCTTCTAGCATCCTCCTTCACCATCCGATCAGCCCCACCATTCCAGATTCAATCACGGCCGTCCATTCATCGAAGAGCAGTCGCCGTTGATCACTTTGAGGAGCTGATCGGGACCGTTCGCGCGAGGAGAGAGGTACCTGCATCGCCAGCCTTCAGATCACCCACGTGGCCTCCCTCGCACCGTCGATCGGGCCCAAGAGTTGAAGAAGAGAAGCGCCACCCACTCTGAGCCGTCCGATCCTCCACGTGGCGCGCATCCGGCCGTCGACAAATAAAGGGGTAAATTACTTAGGGCCCCCTCTTAGTTTGTCTTTTTAGTCCTAGTCCTGTAAATATTTTCGTACTTTTATTTACGTAGGGTAAATTGCAACTGGGACCTTGTGCTTGTTTTTATTTGCTTTTATGCCCCTGAGTATGTGATCTCACGTGCTTCGCCACGTGCCTTGTCTGGGCTATTTACATCTTTTTCCCTGTAGTTCTGTTGGGTTAATGAATGGATAGATACTTTTTGGTATTTGCATTTGTACCCCTGTGAAGCATTTTATTTCTACATGTGCGTGTATTAGTGGGTAAATTGCAACCGAGTCCCTGGGTTTTTGGTACGAGTTATCAAAAGCCCCTAAAACTTGGTTTTTCTTACCAAAAGGCCCCTGAGTGCCCCAGCCACGCGCCAAGCGCGTGACTTGCTGGGCTTTTTGCACCTTGGCCCTCAGACTTTAGGGTATTTGCACTTACGTCCCTGTGCATAGTGCCCCCTCTTTAATTTTTGAATAAATATCAAACCACCTCCAAATTCGATGAAAATTTGACACATGGCTCCTGCCATGTTGTTGGATTTTTGAGAATTTTTGAGGACATTTTTGATTTTATTTAGTATTTTTAAAAATTCAAAAACCTCCTTTTTAGCTACTGTCTAGGTTTAAAAATACCAAAAAAATATAAAATCACCTCTAAAAATTCTAAAAAAATTAGCTACTGTTTCTTGCTTGTTGTTTGATTTTCTAGCCAATTTTGGCTATTTTTCATTGCTTAAAAACCCTAAAAATCTAAAAACCCCCAAAAACTCATAAAAATTATGATAAATAATATAAAAATCCAAAAACAATAATTCAGGTGCCCCAAATTTTCCTTATTCTTTCTAGATTACAGGAAAATTACCTCCAGGGCTTGTTGAGATCCATAAATATTTTATTTTTGGGTTTCAAGCCTTGCTGGACAGTACCTAGGTCTTTTAGCACTGTTTGATTTTTAGAAAATAATTTACCCATTAGAAAAATATCAAAAATTCACCAAAAACACTTAAAAACTTAAAAAACATAAAAATACTTTTTCCTGAATTTTTGCTTTATTTTTGGTGTGTTAAATAATTTGCCTAAGTGTGTTGATATTTGTTTCCTTTTATTTTCTTTATCTTTTAAAAATCCAAAAAAATATAAAAAGTATTAAAACCCCTAAAAAACACTTTTCTTTTATTTTATTCTCTTTTTACTACTTCGTAGGCCCTAGGCCAATCCGTGCTCCTTGTGTTCGACCCTGGGAGCTATACCAGGTTAATCTTATAGCGAGACCGCTCTTATTTGTTTTGATTGATTTGATCTTTTCTGAGTGGTTTATTTTTCTTGATACACCCTCTCTCTGAGATCCGGGTCACAACGACCCTTGTTTCATTACCTTCACCCGGGTCTTAGGGAAATTTTGGTGTTATCACTGGACTCCCCCAGCCTTTGGGAGCAGCTTGGCGGCATCGGAGCGTCGTGACTCCGCCATGGAGGGCGGTGGGTCTCACCGGAGGCGCGCGTCGTCTTCGCGCTCCGTCCTACCTCATCGCTGTCACCTAGAGGTGGAGGAATGCCTGGCGTGGCCCCGCGTACACGTGGACAAGAGTTATAGGAAGAGGGGACGACGTATCTAAGGTTTGCAGGTGGCGGGTTATGGTGATAGCATCGTGGGTTTAGAGGAGAAGATGGGACGACTGGAGAGGGGTTCGTGGGTTAATGACGGTGTCGCGAGGATGAAGGATGATTGGGGAGCGCCGTGGGGCAGTTGGCGAGTGGAGGTAGTCGATGGAGTGGAGGAGGAAAAAGTAAGGGGGCGAGTGGTGCGCGAGATGGAAGACGTGTGAGAGGTGGTCGTCGGGAGGTTGACGATGATGCGGGGGCCGTTGGATCTGGAGATCCAACGATGAGGATGAAGGCACGCAGCGACGGTCTTGATCAAATCTGGGGCGAAGTGATCGGAGAGCTGCGGAGCAGCCACGTGTCAAGCTGGGGCGTGCACGCTAGCGGACAGCTGTGATGAGAAGAAGGCGCAATCGAAGGGCTAATAGTAAACGCGGAGTGATCGGCTGAGATGGCGAGGATTTTTGCCGATCTGATGGCTACTGAAGTGACAAGTGGCGTAAGGGGACATGAGGCACTAACGGATGGTATAGATGGGAAGCTGATGTCAATCGGAGGGCTGAGGAGCGTTAAAGGAAGGAGCGGCCGAGATGGGAGATCTGGAGCGTGATCGAAGGGCGCACAATGCGCTACGTGGCAGGTTCTGGTGAGAGCGCTTACGTGCGGTGCAGATAAAGGGCGGGGATGATCAGACGGCTGAGGCAAATGGGCGCGCGTGGAGAGCTTGGGACCGTTGGATCTGAGGAGGATATCTGACGGCCCAGATCGCGGGCGAATAAGACAAGGATGGCGGGCCACGTGGCTCACCCAGAACGGGCCACGTGGCCCAATCAGATTATTAGGAAAGTATTTTTGACTTTTGAGGGTTAATTTGGCGGAATTTGAGAAAACTCAAACATGAAAGTTGTAGATCTTGACGGGATCTACAAGTTTCATGTTGACCAAAAATGGAGATGAGATCAAATAAGGACCCGAAATATTTTTGAGGGTATTTCTAAGTCTAAAAATACCACGAAATTTAGTTTTGTCATTTTTTGTGGTTTTTAATTTATTAGAGACTCTGATAATTACAGGACTTTAACTGGGTTTTATTGACACATCTTTAAGCAAGGGGGTTAATAATTGGAAATAAAGATGATGAAATCGAGTTTCATCACCCCCTATACTTAAACTATGCTCGTCCTCGAGCATCAAAAAGAATGACTAAGTTGGATTAACCCCCTTGTGCATGTGAATACAGGATCCAATCTGATCAAGTTGACTCGACTTTAGAGATCCAAAATTCTAGGGTTCAACCCAGCCTTAATCAAGAGGCATCCAATTCCTCTACTTCTCCAGACTCTCTCTGATGTACATATAATCTAAAGGATATGACATTTTAGTGTTGACTGCAATTCTGAGAGTAGAGTCAATTCGTCACCCAAAGTCTTGGTCCGAGAAAATCTCCTAAGGACCCAATCCTCAGCACTAGGGAATAAATAAAATCTTGCGTTCGATCCACCGTCTCTTTAGTTGTCAGACTTAGAAAATGTAGATGGTAGGCCAGTAATGGAGGGTATGGGATTGTGTCATTTCTTCTCTCCCTCTCATTGGAACAAGGATTCTCTCTAGTGCCATTTACGCAACACATTTTTTTGGTGTTGATCAGTGCGTCTGTCAAGAGAAGTTGGAGCCGTCTGCACATGTTTTCCTGGGAGTACACCGGGGTGTGTCTCTTTTGAGTACCTATCGTACCTTCGACACCCAGACTTGTAGCATTTACGATGCAGAGCTCTTTTTTGGTGCAAGCCCGACTCCTGGTCCTAATAGCGGTGGTCCAGGTGGACACTTTGAAAAGTTTGGGAGCGCTCACCTTTGGTGGAAGCTCTTTGATATTTGACTTTGTGGAATGAGAGCTTTTCTTTGAATTTCATTGACTTGTATAATTTGTAGCTAGCTCCACTGCTTTTACCAAGAGTTGGCGCACACTGATCAACATTTTTTATTTATTTCACACCCTGGCACTCAGGTCAATTTCAAGAGATTAGTATATGAACCAAGTTCTCATACTGGCTAATATTGCTGACACTCAGGTTTCATGAAGCCTCCAAAGATTTTATCCCATCCTCGAGCATCATTAGATCAAATCCAAACTTGACTTCCTCATCCCAATTCCTCAAGTGACAAATCAACTCATCTCATCAAAACCACAGTCGTGCATGTGATGTGCTGACTATATTCTTTATGTCTGAGACTAAGCATGGAATATAGCATGCAAATCTAGAAAACTAGGGGAAGGTGGATGATTAAGTCTATGACCCTGATGGCTAAGGCTGGTTAATCTAAAATCTCAAAGACCTCATCAAGCTAAGTCTTCTTGATCATTTCAGATCCTGGGTGGAAGTGTAATTGTAGAGGATTAATCTAACTTCTTCATTAAAAAACAAGACACTTTTTTTTTCAACTTCAAGAGATATTAGAACTGCCTAAACTCAATTGAGCATCTGCAATTCAGCCAGTATGGATGTAAGTACAGGTCGAAGCCCGTTGCTTGAGGACGGGGCCTTACGCGATGTCCTCTTAACCATCCAATCTGCTAAGGGAGAACACTCACTGAATGCGGCTTACTTAAAGGGGTTTAGTAGTCACCAATGACTCTTAAAGGATTTTGGTTTTTTTTTCTCATTTTTATGGATTTTAATAAAGGTTAAAACACAAGTTAAACTAAACTTTCCTTGAAAAGATTTTCAAAACCATGTCACACAAATAAAAAGTTTTTTTTTCAAAACATTTTCAAAAGATTTTTTCAAAACTAGGAAAAATCATTTTCGAAAATATTTTTATGAAAATAGCGTAACATAATATCGAAAAGCCACGAAATCATTTGAGTTCTCTTAGTCCAAAGAATTTTACCTTAGCCAAAAAGTTTTAATTTTTTCAAAATTTTCAGATTATAGCTAAAGTAAGTATACGGTATATACGGTATACCCCCCTATACTTAAACTTTGCTATGTCCTCATACCACTAGATGTTACAAGTACATAGGTCCATTTAAATATATAGGAATATACGGGAGCTAAGAGGGGCTCCCCCTGTACTTAGGTTAGAAATAACTTAAGTATAAAGGCAAGGAAAGATGAGGAGAGAAAATCACGGGGACTTGGGTCCCCCCTATACTTAGGCTGAGATTAGCCTAAGTATAAAGATGGAAATTGATGTTGGGAGGGTCCCAAGGTGAACGAAGAAGAGGAATGGATTTACAAGTGAACGGTTTGAATCTGCGGAGATGAATGGAGTGAATAAGGATTTAGGGTGTGTAGCAAACATGGCTCAATCAATCAAGCAAAACCCTTACTTTCACCAACTCACACATGAAACCAACCGAGGTTGGTTTATTATCTTGTCGGTTTTATTGGTGATAAAACATTAGATTTTTACGCCAAGAAAAGATGTGAAGTGAAAATCATTACGTAAGCGAGGGTATTGCTCTCCCAAACCGAAGTTTTACTCCATTTTAGGTTGACTTGCAACTAATAGTCCCAATTTTATTTTAAGTTGTCACTGAATTATGGTTAGGACAAAATCAAGCAATCATCATCTACCGTTCATTCCATTTTCCATTAATCCTAGGTGATCAAGCTAGGAAAAAGAAATCAAGAAAAAGCCGCATATTCGATGAAAACCGCAATCTAGGCTAAGCGAGAAAACATGTAGTGATTTGATGAGAAATACGTGAAAACTTGGACTGTCTTTTAAAACAAAAACTCAAGTATGCAAGTCATCAGAAAGCCGCACCTAACATGCTTCTATTAGCGGGGAAAATTTTCTTTTAATTAGACTAAGTAAAGCGATGCTACGTGCATCTTGAATTAAGGTGTGTGTCCTACCTACGAGCAAGCACATAAAAATATGGAAAATATAAATCGCTCAAAGAGCCGCGTGCCTAGTCCTAGGTCGACACTCAAGTGAGGACGATCCCCACACAACCACATTTGTTCGATTACACTCGTGAGTCTTCAATCGAAGACCGCTGTAAAAGATGAATTATTACATGACATGGAAAAATAAAATGTGAGACACATTTTTTTTCTTTCTTCCTTATTTGCTCCATGTATGTTTTGCGGCTCCTCGCAGCGGGAAGCATCCTGCTCCTCGCCTCCTTGAACCATCAAGGGCCCTGCCATAAAAAAATGGTTAGAGATCAAATAAAAAAGAAAAGAAGATTTTATAACGCAAATTAGATGAACACTTTGACCTATAAAATGAACACTTAATAAAATAAACAAAATCCCAAATAATATGAGAAATGAGCCGTGTCCCCGGCAACGACGCCATTTGATGAGCCGCAAAATCGGCCCTTTAAGAGAGTGTTTTTAACACTTCAACATGTCGTAGCAGTCGGGCCAATTCGGGCTCATCAAAAATCATCTCATTTAAATATGTATATAATAGATCAAAATGAGATGGTCATAAATTTTTTTTACTTGATAAGATACCAAGGTCGAACTCAGGGACACGAGCCTCTCTCCTATTAGTTGGATTTTAGTATATTTAGCTAAGCGTTGAGTTAAAGAGATATCTAGGTCAAAGCATGCAAGACAATACAACAATGCCAAAAAAGTAAACATGCATTTTTTTATCAATTTTTATCATGCAAATAAATTCCATGAAATGCAGTGAGAATATGCCCTTGATCAGAATAAATATGATGAGCAAATTAAATAAGAGTCAATTTCAGACTTGCTTAAAGTGTCAAACTTGATTGATAATGTGGACATGGTATAAGCTAATAATAAGAGACACATTGTGAATAAAATAATACATAAAATTTCAAGTGTCCAAAATGAGAAATTTAATACGCCATTAAGAAGTACATCAAACAAGCTTCGAAATGAAACTGAAATCAACTGAAACGGATTTACGGTGCTCAAGATATGCGAGAACAAAGACAAAGGCATAAATGAAAGAAAACATGAAATGATAACTACAAAAAGGTCCCTGGAAAGGACTGAAATGTAAATATGCAAAAGAACGTGACCTTCCCTGTAATTTGTCCACACACGCAGGGGCCTTTCTGGAAATTGGTGAAGTTCAGAGGACGTCTCTGCAAATTGCCCAGGTACGCACGTGCCTAGCCCGTGCCATCCAGGCTCGGAAGTAGGTTCTAGCTCGGCAGAGGATAGGTGTTGCTTCGGGTCGGCTCGGTGTAGGTTCGGAACTCCATGCAGGCTTGGTAGCTGGCTCGGGAGTATCCAAGCCTAGAGGCTCGGACACTAAGCTAGGGGTGCCTCTGGCGTCAACGCGTGGCTGAATGATAGCCATTGGATCGTGAGGATCCAATGGTCTCTGGCGCTAGAATTCTGGGCGACGTGTCTGCATCGTGGCCGTTAGATGGTCACCGGATGAGACCATCCGACGGCCACTGTATCTCCTTCTTCAGACACAAGGAGCAGCGGGAGTAGCGCTCCGGTGAAGCAGCTCTTCCTCCGCCGCTGGTTCTTGGTCGCGGAGGGCCTCCCCAGAGATCCCTGAAGGTATGTCGGAGAAGCTGGGAACCAGAGGTAGATCCAGGAGCCTCTGGCGTTGATCATCGGAGCTGGCTTGTCGGCGGCGGAGCGGATGAATTTGGCTCTGATGTTCTTCCGACCATTGAAGGATTTATCGCCCTGCAGGATTAGCAACATAGCCGAAGCGAACAGAAGTGCGTGCGTGAATGAAGTGGGAGCTTGGCGAGCGGAGAAGGTGGGAGCTCAAGGCTCCTCCGCCGTGGGTGGCGGAGGAGATGGGTCGACGGTGATCTGGGGTTATGGAGGAAAGGAGAGGAGTCGGAAGCGTGCGCGTGAGAGGGTGAGTGATGGAGAAGCTCGGAGGATGTTCTATGGAGGTCAAGGATGAGCGAAGTGGCCTAGTTAATTACGGGAAAGTAGAGGGAAAATACAAGAAAGAATCAGAAGCTTACCTGAGAGGTGGCGGAGCGATTTGGCTTGGGCTTGAGCTTCGGTGAGAAGCTCATGGTCATCGCTGGACTCCCCCAGCCTTTGGGAGCAGCTTGGCGGCATCGGAGCGCCGCGACTCCGCCATGGAGGGCGGAGGGTCTCACCGGAGGCGCGCGTCGTCTTCGTGCTCCCTCCTACCTCCTCGCTGTCACCGAGAGGTGGAGGAATGCTGGGCGTGGCCCCGCGTACAAGTGGACAAGAGTTATAGGAAGAGGGGACGGCATATTTAAGGTTTGCAGGTGGCGGGTTATGGTGATAGCATCGTAGGTTTAGAGGAGAAGATGGGACGACTGGAGAGGGGTTCGTGGGTTGACGACGGTGTCGCGAGGATGAAGGATGATTGGGGAGTGCCGTGGGGCAGTTGGCGAGTGGAGGTAGTCGATGGAGTGGAGGAGGAAAAAGGAAGGGGGCGAGTGGTGCGCGAGATGGAAGACGTGTGAGAGGTGGTCGTCGGGAGGTTGACGATGACGCGGGGGCCGTTGGATCTGGAGATCCAACGGCGAGGATGAAGGCGCGCAACGACTGTCTTGATCAAATCCGGGGCGAAGTGATCGGAGAGCTTCAGAGCAGCCACGTGTCAAGCTGGGGCATGCGCGCTAGCGGACGACTGTGATGCGAAGAAGGCGCAATCGAAGGGCTAATAGTAAACGCGGAGTGATCGGCTGAGATGGCGAGGATTGTTGCCGATCTGATGGCTACTGAAGTGACAAGTGGCGTAAGGGGACATGAGGCGCTAATGGATGGTATAGATGGGATGCTGATGTCAATCGGAAGGCTGAGGAGCGTTAAAGGAAGGAGCGGCCGAGATGGGAGATCTGGAGCGCGATCGAAGGGCGCACAACGCGCTACGTGGCAGGCTCTGGTGAGAGCACTTACGTGCGGTGCAGATAAAGGGCGGGGATGATCAGACGGCTGAGGCAAATGGGCGCGCGTGGAGAGCTTGGGACCGTTGGATCTGAGGAGGAGATCTGACGGCCCAGATCGCGGGCGAATAAGACAAGGATGGCGGGCCACGTGGCTCACCCAAAACGGGCCACGTGGCCCAATCAGATTATTAGGAAAGTATTTTTGACTTTTGAGGGTTAATTTTGCTGAATTTGAGAAAACTCAAAACATGAAAGTTGTAGATCTTGACGGTATCTACAAGTTTCATGTTGACCAAAACTGGAGATGAGATCAAATAAGGACCCAAAATATTTTTGAGGGTATTTCTAAGGCTAAAAATACCACGAAATTTAGTTTTGTCATTTTTTGTGGTTTTTAATTTATTAGAGACTCTGATAATTACAGGACTTTAACTGGGTTTTATTGACACATCTTTAAGCAAGGGGGTTAATAATTGGAAATAAAGATGATGAAATCGAGTTTCATCACCCGTCCACACTATGAAACTTTTCTAAAATCTAGTTCTTGTTGCTATGATGGAAGCATCGTGAATAATCTACAGTCTTAATCACTGATGGACCTCACGCTATGATTCTAAGGCACATATTACCTTAAGGTTGGGGAACCTCAGTAGGCATGCATATGAAGTACATGCATTCTAACTAAGTTTCCAACAAGTCCACTAGCTTCCATTATCAAATACTATATTTCTACATTTAACCATGTGTCAATTCAACGTATAATTCTAATAGTTGACCAATATTAACAGCGACTTTCGTGAAGAAATCTACAACTGGCCAAGTCCACTAACCATCGGTAAGGGTCCACGATGGCATAGGGCGCAAGTCCAAGCACCAATCAATAAGATTCTCTAATTGTAGTCATAAAATCCGTCGACTACAAATCACCTCATTATACAAATGAAAGTCAAAACAATACAAGCTCCTTCAATAACATAGATCCTGAAACCCCCCTTTAGGTGCTAAAACTCGGAGTACTGATGAATGTGGCTTACACTAATCAGCATCTAAGTGTTAACCATAAGTGAAAAAGTGAAACATAGACTATCAGTCATGACTACTTAGCTCGCTCTCTAAGTATACGCTACCACAGTGATGGACAGCAAAATCAGCCCTTTAATAGTGTTCAATTAACACTTGATGATGTCATCGCAGTCGGGCCGAAATGGGTCATCAAAGACCATCTCATTTATATTTCAATAAGAATCAGATGGTCGAATTTTGTTATTTTACTTGGCAAGAAACCAAGGTCAAACTCAAGGACACGAGCCTCTCTCGTATTATCCAGATTTTTATCTATTAACTAAGTGTTGAATTGAAGAAGCATAGGTCAAAATATGCAAGAAGATACCACAATGCATTAAAATAAAACAAGCATTTTTTATTTTTATTTTATCATGCAAGTAAAATACAAAGCAAACAAAATGCCCTAGGTCAGAATGATGAGCAAATTTAAAAAATGAATTAATTTCAGGTTCAATTTCAAGATACAAACGTGATGGATTTGAAGCAAGGCATGAATTTAATCACCTAGAGACACTTGGATATTATCAATTAAACATCAAAAATTTCAGAGTCCAAAATAGAAATTAAACATGCCATTAAAAAGTACATCAAGCAAACTTTAAAATGAAACTGAAATCAACTGAAATGGAAATACGATGCTCAAGATATGCAATAAAGAAGATAGGGGCATAACTGAAAGAAAACATGAAAGAAAATTGCAAACAGGTCCCTAGGAGGGACTAAAATGTAGTAACGAAAAAAAATCAAGACCTTCCCTGTAAAATACCCACATGCATAGGGGCATTTTTGTAATTTTTAAAACCCGCGAGGGTTTCAATGCAAATTACTCCCTGCGCACGAGGTCTGCACGTGATTCAGACCTAGTTGCAAAAAAGGAGAAGAAGGCGGGGCTGCGCTGCAATTTGCCCAGAAAAGCGCGTGCTAGGCACGTGCTTTCCAGGCTCGGTAGCTCCTATGGCTCGGCGGAGGCTCGGCTTTTGCTTCAGCTAGGTTCGAAGGTGCTCGAAGCACGGATGAGGCTCGGAGCAGGCTTGGAAGATCCAAGCCTGAGGTTCAGACGCCGAGGCTAGGTTCTGCTCTGGATCAGGCACGTGTCTCATGGTTTTCCGTCCGATCTTAACAGATCCGACGGTGTCTGTGCTGGCAGCTGAAGACGACGTGGCTGAACGGGAACCGTTGGATCTTGAGGATCCGACGGTACCTGGAAGAAGCTCTGATTGGCGACGTAGGCCCTCCTGCACCGTTGGATGTGCTCTGGAGAGGAGCATCCAACGGTGACTGCTCCTCCATCTTCCTCTGCAGCTGGCGGCGGATTCAGAACTCCGGTGAAGGAGCTCCTCCTCCACCACTTCCCTCCGATGTCGTTGGACCTCCCCAGAGCTCCAGGAACGGTCGTAGAGGAAGCTAAGAGCTCGGGGAAGTCGTTGGTCATCCTGAATAGATCCATCGGAGCTCGCGTGACGAAGGCGGGGCTGACGAGATTTGCTCCGATGATCTTCCGGCCATTGATGGCATTCACCTGCAAGTTAGTTCCAAAAAAACTTGTGCGTGCTAGTGAGTAGTGCATGTGTGCGTGAGTGGGACGGGGTTCCACACGAGCGATTAGAGCGAGGAACCGGAGCTCCATCTCTGGTGATCGGAGAGGAGGTGTGTCGGATGTGGTCAGAGGCGAAGAAGGAGGGATTGGGTGATCGGAAACATGCGCGTGAAGTGCGCGTGAACGGTGGAGGGTTGGAGAAACTCTAGGAGCGGTCAATGGAAGAGGGGATCGACAGGATCAGCCTAAATAATTACGCAAAAAATAAGAAGAAAACTTAGGGGAGATCGGAGAGGACTTACCTGAGGTCAGGTGGAGAGGGAGCCTGGGCTGGGCATCGGGGAGGATGCCCGGGACTTCGCACGTGATGGGCGGCCACCCCGACGAGCTCGGGTGGGGCTTGATCCACCGCATCGCCGCCATGGAGGTCGGCGGGTCTCACCGGGTAGGATGGTCGTCTTCTCTCTATCCTCGATCCTCTCCCTGTCACAGGGAGGAGGAGGAGGGCTGGGCCTCCTACCGCGTAAAGGTGGACATCGATGGCAGGCGGAGGGGGTGAGGTATTTGAAGTTGAGGGTGACGGGTCTAGGTGGTGACGGGCAAGGTTTGACTGGGGATCGTGGAACAATGAGAGGGGATCGTGGTTAGTGGAGACATGCGCGAGGATCATGGATGAATGGTCTTGGTCGTGGGGTGGTTAGAGAGTGGAGAGGGTGGCCGGAGACGACGGGATAATGGAAAGGGGCAAGTGCGTGCGCGAGCGTGAGGACGTGGGAAAGAGGAGGACCAGAGGTGGAAGACGAAACCTCGGCCGTTGGATCTTGCGATCCAACGGCCCAGATCGAAGCGCCAAAGAGCGGCGTGGATTAGGTTTTGGGCGTAGTGATCGAAGGGTTGCAGAGCGGACACGTGTCGCTCTGGAGGCTAAGCGCGAATGAACGGGCGCGATGCGAAGAGGCGTTTGATCGAAGGGTTGAGAATCAATATGGAGACAGCGGTTGTGATGGAAAATTGAAGGAGCAGCAGGCGACACGTGGCGCGATATGGTTAAGGCGCGAATGGGCGGATCAAATCAGAGGCGAGGGAAGATCAAACGGCTTAGGAAAAGAGCGGGCGTGGAGATGTTCTGGTCGTTGGATTCAAGAAGGGATCCAACGGCTGGAGATGGGGGCGGATAAGATAAAGGAGACCGGGCCACGTGGCTCACCCAGAACAGGCCACGTGACCCAATCAAATTATTCCAAGAAAGAAATTGAAATATAAGGGTGAAGATGGCCGAATTTGAGAAAACTCAAAACATAAAAGTTGTAGATCTCGATGAGATCTACAAGTTTTATGTTGACTAAAAATTGAAAAGAGGTCAACTGAAGACATAAATATTTTTGGAGGTACTTTTAAGGCTAAAAATACCATGGATTTTAGTTTTGTGATTTTTTTGTGATTTTTAATTTATTAAGGACTCTGATGAATACTGAACTTTATCTTGATTTTATTTACACAATTTTAAGCAAGGGGGTTAATAATGGATAATTAAGATGATGAAATTGGGTTTCATCACCCCCTATACTTAAACTATGCTCGTCCTCGAGCATCAAAGAAAAATGAATAAGCTGGATTAACCCCCTTGTGCATGTGAGTACATGATCTAATTTGTTAAAGCCTACTCAACTTTAGAGGTCCAAAATTCTAGAATTCAACCCAGACTTAATCAAGAGGCACCCAATTCCTCTAATTTTCCAGACTCTCTCTGATATACATATAATCTAAAGGATATGAAATTTAGTGTTGACTGCGATTCCGAGAGTAGAGTCAAATCGTCACCCAAAGTCTTGGTCCAAGAAATTCTCCTAAGGACTCAATCCTCAACACTAGGGAATAAATCAAATCCTGCATTCAGTCCACCATCTCTTTAGTTGTCAGACTTAGAAAATGAAGATGGAAGGCCGGTAATGGAGGCCATGGGATTGTGTCATTTCTTCTCTCCCTCTCATTGGAACAAGGATTCTCTCTAGTGCCTTTTACGCAGCATATTTTTTTGGTGTTGATCAGTGCGTCCGTCAAGAGTAGTTGGAGCCATTTGCACTTGTTTTCCTGGGAATACACCGGGGAGTGTCTCTTTTGAGTACCTATCGTACTTTCTATACCAAGACTTGTAGCATTTACGATGCAGAGCCCTTTTTTGGTGCAAGCCCGACTCCTGGGTCCTAATAGCGGTGGTCCAAGTGGACACTTTGAAAAGTTTGGGAGCGCTCGCCTTTGGTGGAAGCTCTTTGATATTTGACTTTGTGGAATGACCTTTTCTTTGGAATTTCATTGTTTTGTAATATTTTGTCTAGATCCACTGCTTTTACCAAGAGTTGGCGCACACTGATCAACATTTTTTATAATATCACACCCTGGCACCTAGGTCAATATCAAGAGATTAGTATAATAACCAAGTTCTCATACTGGCTAAAAATTGCTGACACTCAGGTTTCATGAATCCTTCAAAGATTTTATCCCATCCTCGAGCATCATTAGATCAAATCCAAACTTGAATTCCTCATTCCAATCCCTCAGGTGAAAAATCAACTCATCTCATCGAAACCGCAGTTGTGCATGTGATGTGCTGATCATATTCTTTATGTCTGAGATTAAGCATGGAATATAGCATGTAAATCTAGAAATTTAAGGAAATGTGGATGATTAAGTCTATGACCCTGATGGTTAAGACTGGTTAACCTAAAATCTCAAAGACCTCATAAAACTAAGTTTCCTTGATCAATTCGGATCCTGGGTGGAAGTGTGAAAGTAGAGGATTAATCCAACTCATTCATTCAGAAACTTCTTTTTTTAGACTTCAAGAGATATTAGGACTGCCTAAACTCAATTAAGCATCTGCATTCAGCCAGTATGGATGTAAGTACAGGCTGAAGCATGCTGCTTGAGGACGGGGCCTTACGCGATGTCCTCTAAACCATCCAATCTGCTAAGGGCGAACCCTCACTGAACGCGGCTACTTAATTGGGCTAAGTAGTCACTAATAGGTCCTAAAGGATTTTTGGGTTTTTCTCTTTTTTATGGATTATAATAGAAGGTTAAAACATAGGTTAGACTCAACTTTCCTTGAAAAGAGAGAAAATTTTCAAAACCATGTCACACAAATAAAAATTTTTCAAAACATTTTCAAAAGATTTTTTTTCAAAACAAGAAAAAAATCATTTTCGAAAATATTTTTATCAAAATAGTGTTACATAGTATAGAAAAAGCCGTGAAAAACATTTGAGTCCACTTAGTTCAAAGAATTTTACTTTAGCCAAAAAGTTTTAAATTTTTTAAATTTTTCAGATTATAGCTAAAGTAAGTATCCTGTATATATGGTATACCCTCCTATACTTAAACTTTGCTATGTCCTCATAGCACTAGATGATACATAGGTCCATTTAAATATAAAGGAATATACGGGAGCTAAGAGGGGCTCCCCCTATACTTAGGTTAGAAATAATCTAAGTATAAAGGCAAGGAAAGATGAGTGGAGAAAATCACGGGGACTCGGGTCCCCCCTATACTTAGGCTGAGATTAGCCTAAGTATAAAGATGGAATTTGATGTTGGGAGGGACCCAAGGTGAACGAAGAAGATGGATGGATTGACGTGAGCGGATGAATCTACAGAGATGGATGGAGTGACTAAGGCTCTGGGGAGTGTATCGAAGCAAACATGGCTCAATCAAGCAAGCAAGACCCTCAATTTCACCAACTCACGCATGAGACCAACTGAGGTTGGTTTATTATCTTGTCGGTTTTATTGGTGATAAAAGATTTGATGTTTACGCGGAGAAAAATGTTAAGTGAAATAAACGAGGGTGTTGCTCTCCCAAAACCAAATTTTACTCCATTTTTGGTTGACTTGCAATTAACAGTCCCAATTTTCTTAAGGTTGTCACTGATTTATGGTGAGCACAAAATCAAGCAATCATCGTCTACCGTTCATTCCTATTTTCCATTAATCCTAAGTGATCAAGCTAGGAAAGAGAAATCGAGAAAAATCATGTATTCGATAAAAACCGCGATCTAGGCTAAGCGATTAAACATGCAGTGATTTGACGAAAATCCATGAAAAACTTGGGTTGTTTTGAAGAACAAAAACTCATGTATGCAAGTCGATAAAAGCCGCATCTAACATGCTTCTATTAGGGGTGAAGAATTTCTTTTAAATTTGGCTAAGTGAGGCGATGCTACGTGTGTCTTTATTTATAGTGTGTCCTACCTACGAGCAAGCACGTAAAAGATGAAAAATGAAATACGCTCAAAGAGCCGCGTGCTTGGTCCTAGGTCGACACTCAAGTGGGAAGATCCCCACACAACCACAATCGTTCGATTACAATCGCGAGCCTTCGATCGAAGACCGCTGTAAAAGACGAATTATTACAAGTTAACATGACATGCAAAAATAAAGATGCGAGACATTTTTTTATTTGCTCCAAGCAAGCTTCTGCGGCTCCTCGCAGCGGGAGCACCAGCTCCTCGCCTCCTTGAGTGATCAAGGGCCCTGCCACATAAACGAAGGTTAGAGATCAAATAAAAAAGATAAATTTTATAATGCAACATAAATGAACAAGTTGACCTATAAAAAAGAAACACTTAACTAAATAAATAAAATTCCAAATAATATAAGAAATGAGTCGTGTCCCCGGTAACGACGCCATTTGATGGACCACAAAATCGGCCCTTTAATAGTGTTAAATTAACACTTGATATCAAAGACCATCTCATTGATATTTCAATAAGAATCAGATGGTTGAATTTTGTTATTTTACTTGGCAAGAAACCAAGGTCGAACTCAGAGACACGAGCCTCTCTCGTATTATCCAGATTTTTATCTATTAACTAAGTGTTGAATTGAAGAAGCATAGGTCAAAATATGCAAGAAGACACCACAATACATCAAAACAAAACATGCATTTTTTTATTTTTATTTTATCATGCAAGTAAAATGCAAAGCAAACAAAATGCCCTAGGTCAGAATGATGAGAAATTTAAACAAATGAATTAATTTCAAGTTCAATTTCAAGACACAAACATGATGGATTTGAAGCAAGGCATGAATTTAATCACCTAGAGACACTTGGATATTATCAATTAAACATCAAAAATTTCAGAGTCCAAAATAGAAATTAAACATGCCATTAAAAAGTACATCAAGCAAACTTCGAAATGAAACTAAAATCAACTGAAACGAAAATACGATGCTCAAGATATGCAATAAAGAAGATAGGGGCATAATTGAAAGAAAACATGAAAGAAAATTGCAAACAAGTCCCTGAGAGGGACTAAAATGTAGTAACGAAAAAAATTGAGACCTTCCGTGTAAAATACCCACATGCACAGGGGCATTTTTGCAATTTTGAAAACCCACGAGGGTTTCAATGCAAATTACCCCCTATACACGAGGTATGCACGTGATTCGAACCTAGTTGCAAAAAGGAGAAGAAGGCGGGGCTTCACTGCAATTTGCCCAGAAAAGTGCGTACTAGGCATGTGCTTTCCAGGCTCGGTAGCTCCTGTGGCTCGGCGGAGGCTCGGCTTTTGCTTCGGCTAGGTTCGGAGGTGCTCGAAGCACGGATGAGGCTCGGAGTAGGCTTGGAAGATCCATGCCTGAGGTTCGGACGCCGAGGCTAGGTGCTGCTCTGGATCAGACACGTGGCTCATGGATGTAAGTCAGATCTTAACAGATCCGACAATGTCTGTGCTGGCAGCTGAAGACGATGTGGCTATCTAAGCCTGGACCTTTCTTGATCCTTCGAGACCGGGTCCGACAGTTCGCAGCCACAGTGCTAGGGCTGGGCTTGGTCAGAGTCCCCCTTCCGCTTGTGAGACCCCAAAAAAACAAGGCTCTGATTCCACCTTTTCGCCATTTATCGTCAGGTCTGGTCTACGTTTGACCTTCTTCCATTTCTTAACACAAATGAAAAGCGGGTTGCCTACAACCTCCTCCGCCCAGGCCTCCTCGTTCAGTAGTAGACAGAGGTGCAGCTCTTGGACTATCGCGAAATGCGCGTGCTCGATGACGGACAATTTTGCTCACTAAACTCAAAAAGCTAAACGGGAACCGTTGGATCTTGAGGATCCAATGGTATCTGGAAGAAGCTCTGATTGGCGACGTGGGCCCTCCTGCGCCGTTGGATGTGCTCCGAAGAGGAGCATCCAACGGTGACTGCTCCTCCATCTTCCTCTGCAGTTGGCGGCGGATTCAGAACTCTGACGAAGGAGCTCCTCCTCCGCCACTTCCCTCTGGTGTCATTGGACCTCCCCAGAGCTCCAGGAACGGTCGTCGAGGAAGCTAAGAGATCGGGGAAGTCGTTGGTCATCCTGAATAGATCCATCGGAGCTCGCGTAACGAAGGCGGGGATGACGAGATTTGCTCCGATGATCTTCCGGCCATTGATGGCATTCACCTGCATGTTAGTTCAAAAAAAAACTTGTGCGTGCAAGTGAGTAGTGCATGTGTGCGTGAGTGGAACGGAGTTCCACACGAGCGATTAGAGCGAGGAACCGGAGCTCCATCTCCGGTGATCGGAGAGGATGTGTGTCGGATGTGGTCAGAGGCAAAGAAGGAGGGATTGGGTGATCGGCAACGTGCGCGTGAACGGTGGAGGGTTGGAGAAACTCTAGGAGCGGTCAATGGAAGAGGGGATCGACTGGATCGGCTTAATTAATTACGCAAAAAATAAGAAGAAAACTCAGGGGAGATCGGAGAGGACTTACATGAGGTTGGGCAGAGCGGGAGCCTGGGCTGGGCATCGGGGAGGATGCCCGGGTCTTCGCACGTGCTGAGCCTCCACCAGTTTGGGAGGTGAACCATCTGACGAGTCGCTAGATACGATAGATAATTTGGTCACGTTGTAATACGTGTACTTAGCGATTCGGTCAGAACCGAGAGAAGATCTCCGTGAAGAGTGTCTCAGCTTTAATTTATATCCCGGGCAAGTCCGGGGTCGAACACAGGGAGGCAAAGGAACAACTTTGGGTTTAATTTGCAAATTTAAGATCTAGATATCCACGCGGTTTTTTTTTGATTTTTTTAATGCAAAAACAAAGGTGAAAGGTGAATGCAAGTGAATTAAGATACTAAGAAAGCATACAACAAGGCCAAATTAATTTTAATGGAAAAGAAGTCTAATTCAGCCAAATTATATTTTTTCTAAAGTCCGAATCCAGTGGAGAACACAAAACACATTTTTTTTGTATTTTTTAGGTTTAAAATGCACAAACTAAAAATACACACTTTTTATGGGTTTTTTTCGCAATTTCTCACACAAACAGTAAGCAAAAATTATGAAAACATTACTGGAACTAAAACATGATGCAAGGAGACTACAATAATTTTTTTAGAATTTTTTGACAAGATATGAATTTTTTATGGATTTTTTAATGAAAACAGAGTGACAGTGAGTAAATAATTCCTAATAAATCCACATTATCAAATTAATCAGAGTGCGATTTATCTCAGAACGATATTTAGATGAGCAATCCAGAAGACTTGAATTCTCTTAAAAAGGATATTCGTGGATTTAATTAAAAATCAAACACTAAATTCACTCTACAATTTATTTCAGGCACAAGACATCTCCATTTTAGATGAAATTTGGACAGTACGTTTATCACAATTCAAGACATCATTCCTAATTTTTGTGGATTTTTTGGAGCAACCGTGTGTGAGGTATAATTTTAAGAGTCCAAATTGGGTAAAATATGCAATAATTCAGTTAACAATTTTTAATTAATTACCCGACTACCATAAAAATACAAATAAATACTCACATGACAAAGGATAAGTTGCTCAACATAAAAACATTTTTATTGCATAAAATGATGCAAAAGAGAGGTCCAAATTAAAGCATGAACACAGGGGTCTTTGTGCAAACTCAGAAACTAGAATTATAAAGCAACTTATGTACAGGGACTATTGTGCAATTAAAGAAACATGAAATATATACAATGTAATTTTTACATTAAAAAATTGAGAAAAGGAATCGCCTTCTTCTTCTTCGTTCTTGCAGGAGGAGGACCTAACTGGGGAAGTGGTCGGCGGCCGCACGGGACGGTGGAGGAGCGGGCGCGGCCGCGGTGGGCGGTGGCGACTTGGCGGGCGGCGCTGGCGGCCGCGGTGGGCGGTGGCGACTTGGCGGGCGGCGCTGGTGGCCGCTGGGTGGAGGTTGCGGCTGGAAGAGTTGGGGCCGCGCACGGCGGCGCGGGGGCGGCGAGGGAGAGGACGGCGGGCGCGCGCGGCGGCGCGCGGGCAGCGGGGCGGCGGGCGGCTGAGCCGCTGATGAGAATGGGCGGCGGCGGTGGGTGCTCCCCCACCGCTGCTGCAACCTTTTTTTATATTTTTTTAATTCTTTTTTTTTCTGCTGTAATAGGAAGGGATTTTTTTGTTTTTAATTTTTATTTTTTTCTTAAATTTTCTTTAAACAGGGATTGAACATGATAAAAAAAAGGAAGAAAAAAAATAAGATGGTGAGGATGATAAAGTAAACAAATGGGAGAAAGAAAAATGGTATGATGATGGTGGTGGAAGGGATGATATGTGGTGTACTAAAAAAATTTGCAAAAATACCAAGATGATAAAATTACCTATGATGAAGACGATCGCCTATGGATTGCTCTCGTGAGCACGGTCTTCGCTCAAATCGCCGGCGCGCGATGAGCTCGAGCAGCGCACGAGTGCGGCTGCGATGTTGGCCGAAAGCCAACGGATCACACCGGAGAGAGGGCCGTCGTCGCTCGACCGCGGTTGCGTCGCTGTCACCGATTCAACTCTGGGAACTTGGCTCTCCTCATATAAAGATGGATCAAAGGCAAAATTGAGGAGAATGAGAGGTATATAAAGATGATGGGATGAGAGGTTATTGAAATGGTGGTAGGTTATTTTATTAATGGAGTTGAATGGGAGGTTTAAGAAATGGTGGGGTTGAATGGAGGTTGGTGGTAGGAGAGAGTTGAATGGTGGTTATTGTAGAGAATGTAAAATAATTAAATAAATAAAATGAAATAAAGTAGGCTACTTTAAATACAACAAAATAAAGAAGGAAAAAAAATAATGGTGAATTTACAAGTGAATACAAAACACCATGTACATTTTTTGTCTTTTTAATAAGAGATATTTACAACGAAAAAAATACAATAAAATAATATAAATAAAATACAATACAAGCATGATTTTTTTGTATTTTTAGAAATTAATAAAGGTAAAATAAAATAAAAAAATAAACAAAGAATGAATATAGACATGGTATACAATGTACATCTAGGTCCCAAAACCCAACTTTTGCAAACGAGCTCCGATTTTAATGAAACCACTTCCGTTGGATAGATAATTTTCTAACTTGAACTTTAAAAGTGAGTTTGGTAAATTTGGAGTTCATACGGAGCGGGAATTTAGCTTGGAAGTTGGACTTTACGGCTTTTTCTCTTTGGGATCTAGGAGCATTTATTTGAGATGAAATTTGTTTTATATTTTATATTTTTATATACATTTTTATAAACAAGTTAGAGAAAGAATTAGTCAAAAAGGAGTTGAAATGAAATTATTAAAAATACATAAATTTTTAGGCTATTTACATGTATAAAACTCCTTTATTTTTTTTGCGGCTTTTTTATGTGTAATTTATTTTGTACAATTTAATATACAATAATTAGTGTGTTTTATTTACAAGAGTTATTTTGTTAATTTATTGATTTTATGGACATTTATTTGGGATTTTACTCGGGGATTTTGCTAAGATCAAGATATTGCGATGATGAATCGCGGATTCATCAGGCGGCCACCCCAGCGAGCTCGGGCGGGGCTTGAGCCACCGCATCGCCGCCATGGAGGTCGGCGGGTCTCACCAGGCAGGATGGTCATCTTCGCTCTATCCTCGCTCCTCCCCCATGTCACAGGGAGGAGGAAGAGGGTTGGGCCTCCTACCGCGTAAAGGTGGACATCGATGGCAGGCGGAGGGGGCGAGGTATTTGAAGTTGAGGGTGACGGGTCCAGGTGGTGATGGGAAAGGTTTGATTGGGGATCGTTGAACAATGAGAGGGGATCATGGTTAGTGGAGACATGCGCGAGGATCATGCGGAGACGACAGGATAATGGAAAGGGGCAAGTGCGTGCACAAGCGTGAGGACGTGGGAAAGAGGAGGACCGGAGGTGGAAGACGAAACCTCGGCCATTGGATCTTGCGATCCAATGGCCCAGATCAAAGCGCCAAAGAGCGGCATGGATTAGGTTTTGGGCGTAGTGATCGAAGGGTTGCAGAGCGGACACGTGTCGCTTTGGAGGCTAAGCGCGAACGGACGGGCGCGATGCAAAGAGGCGTTTAATCGAAGGGTTGAGAATCAATATGGAGATAGCGGTTGTGATGGAAAATTGAAGGCGCGATCGAATGGTGCAGCAGGCGACACGTGGCACGATATGGTTAAGGCGCGAATGGGCGGATCAGATCAGAGGCGAGGGAAGATCAAACGGCTTAGGAAAAGAGCGGGCGTGGAGATGTTCTGGCCGTTGGATTCAAGAAGGGATCCAACGGCTGGAGATAGGGGCGGATAAGATAAAGGAGACCGGGCCACGTGGCTCACCCAGAACGGGCCACGTGGCCCAATCAGATTATTCCAAGCAAGAAACTGAAATATAAGGGTGAAGATGGCAGGATTTGAGAAAACTCAAAACATGAAAGTTGTATATCTCGATGAGATCTACAAGTTTTATGTTGACCAAAAATTGAAACGAGGTCAACTGAAGACACAAACTATTTTTGGAGGTACTTTTAAGGCTAAAAATTCCATGGATTTTAGTTTTGTGATTTTTTTGTGATTTTTAATTTATTAAGGACTCTGATAAATACAGGACTTTATCTGGATTTTATTGACACAATTTTAAGAAAGGGGTTAATAATGGACAATTAAGATGATGAAATTGGGTTTCATCACACAGCACAAAACAATACCTAAATGTGCTAAGCAACATGTCCTCCAACCAACACAACTATTGGTATCATTATCGTCTAAGTTTCTATTCAGAGACCCAAAAAGTGCATGTCCATTCATTGGCAACACTACTCCAAACTACTCACATGCCAATTAAGATAATCACCACAGTATGAAAAGATTGTTCCAGCAAAAAATGTCCACTGGTCCCATGCGATAAAATCATATATGGGAACCCTTGTTATGCGTAGGATGCTCAAGATGCTCATTCGTACAAAAGCTCACAACATCGTAGTTTAGTCATTCAATTTCTCAAGTGGACCCATTGACGAAGAGTTAAATTGCTACTCTAATTAGGTCGAGATGTAACACAAGCAATACATCAATCTATCAGCACCACGCTAAGAATATCTCAGTGAAGAGAACGTGGTGTAAACTTATACCTGTATAAGTCCAGGATCGAACACAAAGGCATGAACTATTAAACTATTCAACTAAGGTTTTTATATTTAAGATAAATGGCATAATGTTATCTAGGCCAAGATTAATGCATGCATGGTATTTTAGTCTTTTTATATGCAAGTTATATCATGACATGGATGATATGTAATGCAAGAGAATGAGTGCAAAACAAAATACACAATCACACAAAGATGCTCCTGAATTGAATATACAAATAGCTATAAAGGGTCTACACATGTCACATCCCACGGATTCTGATACTCAGCAACCTTCCCGTAAAAATCAAATTCACATTCAGAAGACGCATATTTTAACAAATGTATTTATTGCGAGGTAATAAGCAGGTAAAGAAGAAAATGCATGCGCATAATTCATTTCATTCACAAAATGACATACCAACAAGATATCAATAGCATCATGTTTCCAAAATGTACAAACTTAAAAACGTCCATCAGAGCGTAAGTACAGAAGCTGTCTCTCAAAGGTACAAAAGCATGACTCAAACACTACTACAAAAGAACCATCATGCATGCACCCTAGAAGTGCAATTGAAATTGAAATGCTTTAGAACACAACAACAACACTCTACTCATGCGATGGATCCTACAAACCTGTTGGATCATGTGAAAAAGGGCATGTTATCAGCAATGTTGCCCAGCACAGATATACTTAAATGAAAGGTAAAACAACAAGTAACCAAGTAAATGTAGCAAGTAGTTGAGAAACACATTTCATCATATTTATTCATTTATTTTAGCTTAAAATCCCTTCTTAAACACTTGTAAATAATAATAAATATGTATTTTTATAGTTCTTTATTCCTTTGTAAATATTGTATAAATATCATTATTTTTAACCTAAAATAAATAAATAAATAAAGGAAAAATGAAAGTTGTATATCTCGATGAGATCTACAAGTTTTATGTTGACCAAAAATTGAAACGAGGTCAACTGAAGACACAAACTATTTTTGGAGGTACTTTTAAGGCTAAAAATTCCATGGATTTTAGTTTTGTGATTTTTTTGTGATTTTTAATTTATTAAGGACTCTGATAAATACAGGACTTTATCTGGATTTTATTGACACAATTTTAAGAAAGGGGGTTAATAATGGACACTTAAGATGATGAAATTGGGTTTCATCACACAGCACAAAACAATACCTAAATGTGCTAAGCAACATGTCCTCCAACCAACACAACTATTGGTATCATTATCGTCTAAGTTTCTATTCAGAGACCCAAAAAGTGCATGTCCCTCCATTGGCAACACTACTCCAAACTACTCACATGCCAATTAAGATAATCACCACAGTATGAAAAGATTGTTCCAGCAAAAAATGTCCACTGGTCCCATGCGATAAAATCATATATGGGAACCCTTGTTATGCGTAGGATGCTCAAGATGCTCATTCGTACAAAAGCTCACAACATCGTAGTTTAGTCATTCAATTTCTCAAGTGGACCCATTGACGAAGAGTTAAATTGCTACTCTAATTAGGTCGAGATGTAACACAAGCAATACATCAATCTATCAGCACCACGCTAAGAATATCTCAGTGAAGAGAACGTGGTGTAAACTTATACCTGTATAAGTCCAGGATCGAACACAAAGGCATGAACTATTAAACTATTCAACTAAGGTTTTTATATTTAAGATAAATGGCATAATGTTATCTAGGCCAAGATTAATGCATGCATGGTATTTTAGTCTTTTTATATGCAAGTTATATCATGGAATGGATGATATGTAATGCAAGAGAATGAGTGCAAAACAAAATACACAATCACACAAAGATGCTCCTGAATTGAATATACAAATAGCTATAAAGGGTCTACACATGTTACATCCCACGGATTCTGATACTCGGCAACCTTCCCGTAAAAATCAAATTCACATTCAGAAGACGCATATTTTAACAAATGTATTTATTGCGAGGTAATAAGCAGGTAAAGAAGAAAATGCATGCGCATAATTCATTTCATTCACAAAATGACATACCAACAAGATATCAATAGCATCATGTTTCCAAAATGTACAAACTTAAAAATGTCCATCAGAGCGTAAGTACAGAAGCTGTCTCTCAAAGGTACAAAAGCATGACTCAAACACTACTACAAAAGAACCATCATGCATGCACCCTAGAAGTGCAATTGAAATTGAAATGCTTTAGAACACAACAACAACACTCTACTCATGCGATGGATCCTACAAACCTGTTGGATCATGCGAAAAGGGCATGTTATCAGCAATGTTGCCCAGCACAGATATACTTAAATGAAAGGTAAAACAACAAGTAACCAAGTAAAAGTAGCAAGTAGTTGAGAAACACATTTCATCATATTTATTCATTTATTTTAGCTTAAAATCCCTTCTTAAACACTTGTAAATAATAATAAATCTGTATTTTTATAGTTCTTTATTCCTTTGTAAATATTGTATAAATATCATTATTTTTAACCTAAAATAAATAAATAAATAAAGGAAAAATGAAGAAAATGAAGACTGTATATAGGCAATAAATACAGGTTGACTCTAACCTCGAGAGAAGGTCAAGACTTGACCTGATCAACAAGGAATAAAGTAGGAGGAGACAAGTCCTAGTTTAGATAAAATAAAGAAAATTAAAATTTTGTTCACTATTCATTATTGTGTGTACATCATTTATTGTATATAATTCTTTACTCTATTTTATTTATCACTCAATTGATATCAAATACAAATATTTTCTTCTCGGAACTTGTTCATAAAAATAAGTTGTAAATATTAAAAATAATTGCATAAAGAATCATTGTACATTATGTAAATAACGACACTGTGAAAAAGCCACAAAGCCAAACTTGTCAGATCCATATCTCTCCATAAAAACTCAAAATAAATTAAACTCGCTTCTATTGTACTCTAAATAAAATAAGCTTCAAAATGAAAGTGGTTTTATTAAATTCGGAGTTAAGTTGTAAAAAATGGCTTTTGGAGTGTATTGTATATTGTGCATGTACTATACATTGTTTGAATATATTATTTTATTTATTTTACGTATACTTTTATACATGCTGTATTTTAAAATAATTGTAAATATAGTATTTTAGCCAAGAAAAATGCAAACAAAAATTACAAAATCAAAATCACCAAAAATAAATTATTGTATATATTGTACATGTACTACTATGTATATATTGTAAATATACCTATTTATTTAACCAAATATATTATTTCATAAAATTTAAATAAAAATATTAATAAAGTCTTTGTAAAATGTTTTAAAGAAATAAAATATTAAATTATATAATTATTTGTAAAAATAAATTATTTAAAATTAATGTGTTGTTTATATATGTAAAAAATACCTATGGATAAAGGTGCTTATTTATTTTAACCTAATTATATAATTTATTTAATTTATTAAAAATCACCATAATTAAGATTATTTGATTACTAAAATTTTTATTTATATTATTTATTTATTTAAATCTATTTTCTATTTATTTTAAATTTATTTATCATTATTATTGCTTATAGGACCCAGGTCAACCATCCTTTCAACCCACCTACCCGAATAAGTCAGTTCATCGAAACTTCTTCCCCTCATTTTCCCTTAATATATCCAATCATCTTTAGCTTCTGATTTCTTCATGAAAGTTGTTACTCGAATAAACTTCTAGCTCGCCCGTTTAATAATTTCCGTCGATAGCCTCGGTTCGCTAGTCACTATTTAAAATTTCGCCTCCGTCGCTGCCTTTAAATTCCTCTCTTCAACTCCTGTTAGTCATGTGAGTCCAAGGCGAACCATTCCTACAATAAATATTATTGTAATATTTGTTTTATCAATAAAGGTATTGATTCTTTTCATTCCCTTTCTGAGATTAAATGAATGAGTGCACTATAAGGTCTCTCTGTACAATTAGGGTTATGTAACATGGCCATCTTAATAATCATACAGCTATTGATTAAATAATTGAATTATAGAGGCTAGTGCTTGGATGAATATCTAAGGAGTTAGATTGAGGACTCATCAAGCACCGTCAAATGATTGTTAAGAGATGATCTCTAACCTGAGCAGGAGATGCCAATTCTTTTCTCATTAGGTTGAATCTGATCGACCTCTAGATGCAGGTCCTCTGCATGGGAATAGAGATTCAGAGGTGTCAGATTATTTAAGTCAAAGAGTTGACTTAACGAGATCGAGATAACCAAAGTCCTAGTCATGATATAGGCATGCATCCTCTGACCAGAGACAGATGTGTTATTATATGTTTGAGTGTGTATATTTGACAGACCAATAGGTAAGATGATCTAACCAAGTTCTATACACCGGCGAGCTGGTATGCATATGAGGGCATATGAGTAATACGATCTCTCAAATGGATCATACAAGTTCATTTGTGAACCGGAAGATATGAGCTCACTCATGAGGTGTTGGGACCGACCAAATTTCTATGGTCGTCATGCTTTGGAAGCGCGACAAGAATTTAAAAGGTATGATTGATAAATCCCATATTTATCATCATTAATTTCCATTATTATCTCTCTTGTTTAAGTTAATCACAAGATTCGTCAACTAATTATCCCTAATTACTAATTATTGTGTTGTATATAATTAACACTAACTACTATGTATTAATAACTCTATTATGGTGTAATATTTTATGTACTTATTTATTATTAAAAAACAAATAAAAATTAGAATACTGTTGTGTATAAATAAAGTAATATAAAACAAAACAAAAATCCAAAAAATAAGCAAAAGATAAAAAATAAAGAAAATGGTTTTATATGGTTTTAACAGTATTTAATTTTTATCTATGTACAAATGACCTCTAATCTCTTTGACTTCTACATAAAATTGTAGATATCTTCGAGATCTAAAACTTTCATGACTTTTCTTAATTCGACTCGTAATTACTTTTTATCTAATTTTCTTCGATTTATTCATTTATCTCAATCCTAATTGGGCCACGTGGCACCTTCAGATCACGCCACATGGCCCATTCCTGGTTAAGCCACCTGTGTGCTCATGTACGTCGTTCGATTGCATCTTGATTAGGCACATCTAATCCGTTCATCAGCGCCTTCATTGTAACCCTTTGATCTGATTCTTAGATCAGATCACAACCATCTGTTAGTGCCTTGTTTTGGACCACTTGATGCTCCTGATCAAGTCGATCTCATCCATCCATTCATGCCTCATTCTAGACCATTGGATCTTAAGATCCAACAACCCATGGATTTCGTCAACCTCCAGCATCTCCGTTCAAGCGTCGCAACCGTTCATTTCATGGTAACTTCTTTTAATTTCTCCAACTCCCCTATGTGTCATATTCCATTGAAACCTCCACTAATCCCGTTGTCATTCAATCCTAATCCTCACGAACACCATAAATCTTTTCTTACCTAACTGTCTTCACAATGACAACAGTTGTAACTTGGCCAAAAACCACTGTCAACCTCCATCGTATCTTCTTTAATAAACCTTCACCACCACTTTTTCAGGTTGTCCACCCTTGAGAGAGTTCGTCCCTAGCTTTCTTGTCTCTCCTGTGACAGAGAAAGAGATTGAGATCAAGTGAAGATGGGTGTGAAGCTCCGGTGAGAACCTTGGTTTTTAACCAAGTTACATCCCAGATCCATGGCTGTTTGAGCTTGGTTCCATAGCCAAGAACTTCAAGCGAAGACCTCGAAGCTTTTAGCTTCGTCATTTGGCTCAAGATTCAACCCGATTCACTTCATCTTCAACCTTCGATTTCAAGTGAAAATTCCGATCATGAGTTTTACTATTATTCGCCTATTTATTACATCTATTTCACTTCTTTAAACCACTATTGGAGTGCACCATCAAATCACCCTTCGAACCATGATTCATGCGTAATCCTCCGGTTTATCTCATCATTGCTTCATCTCTGTGATCACTCCATGCAAGTGTCTATTTCTGCATGAAGGGGACACCCATTGGGGCTTAATCATCCACCTACGACGGCCCCCCCATTCCGCTTACATTAATATGCAAAATACTTGCATACACTTATTCTGTCTCTACTAACTTTCTGGGTCGCTAATAAACTTCAATGGTCGCAGGACAAATTTGAGCTCCAATCTCCCATTTTCTTACCGGTGAAGCTTCATCTACAGAGATCTCCAGACATCTCTATTCCTTCTCCAAGCATCAAACAGTGTCGTCGGATTTCTACGGAGATTTCCAGATCTTCAGAAAGGTGGGAGAAGCATGGCAGAGCTTTTGTTCCTTTGTAGGAGCCCAATCACATCGTCGCCGTGCACGGAGGATGCAGAAGAACGTACGAGGAGCAGATACCGTTAGATCTCGCTAAATTGGGCGAGATCCAACGGTCCAATTTGGTCCACGTCGCCCACTCGAAGCATCGCTTCAACCCTCAAGTTTGTATGACGAGCCTATATCTGAACCTCGCATGGAGCACCAGAAGCTGATATGTAGCCCGAGCCTCGCCAGGTCACCTGTTTGGTGTACGAGGATTGGAGAAATATCAACGTCGATCCTCAGATTTTCCAGATTTGCAGATAAGTCCTTCTGCTGTGTGTAAGTTGCATTTTAGCCCTTGCGGCTTATTTTATTTACAATTTAGTCGATGTATGTCCTATTTTGCAATAAAACTTGGAAGTTTTTATCACAGTTGTACCCCTGGATTCATTGTTGAATATCTTTCTATCCTGAATTCCAAATAATGTGATTTTAGTTTTGTTTTAAAGCTTGCTCGGTACTCTATCTTATAACAAGTTTTGTGGATGACTTTGGATTAAAATTCATGCATTAATTGATTTTTGTTTAAAGTGCTTGATTCATTCATGAGTTTTTGTTGAAAAAGTACTTTGAGAGATCATTTGAACTCATAAAATTTTCTTAATTTTTAACGATCTATTGTTAATTGAATTTAAATCATTATTAGGTCATTGCATTATTTAAATGCTAATTGAAACCATTAAGTCATTAAAGTGAAGTTTTGATTAACAATAGATGGGCTTTTGGGACTGATTTCCCATATTGCTTAATCAATATCTTAAATAATTAATTCAGGGTATTGTCATAATTGATCCAAGTTATTTGTTATGTGTCGTTAAGTGTGGTTACTCTATTCATGTTGTTTATGCATCCTTGTTTGCATGTAATTTAGTTGCACACAAATGTGTTAAAAAATATATCTTTATTACCGTGGTTTGTTCATCTGCTTGACCTACTTAATCTAAAGGTTACTATCCAAGATATTTGATTTACGAATTTACTCTAAATTTGTGAATCAAATTCACAATCTAAAATTAAATGTGATTTACATTTTCAATTAATTATCCAATGTGAATCCAGTTTACATCAATAATTAATCAACAAATATAAATCATAAATAGCTCTCTCTTATATATTATAAATCACATTTATGATATATATGATTAATATGGATATTGCTATCCACATTATTCATATCCATGATAATTAAATTACATTTAATCATCTTGGATCTCTATTCTCATGTGGCCAATTAATAATATGAATCATATTCACATTATTTACATCTTTGATAATTAAATCACATTTAATTATCTTAGATAATTCTCCTTGTAATATCAATCAAATTCATATTATTCATGATAATTAAATCATATTTAGTTATCAATTTTCTTAATGCTTGGATACATATATCAACAATGAAATTATCTTTGAACTCTTTCAAGGATAACACACTTTCTCCGCAGATACTTGGAGATAAGGACATGGTGATTGTATCGTTCCACGTATAGTGACTTGGATATTGAGATCACATCTCAAATCTAGATCTTGCGGACCTCCCATTGATGCTTGATTAAATCAAGGCCGTAAATCAAATCTTCTCATTGTATTTGAATCACATTCAAATCAAGGTCCAAAGATCAGATTACTTCTCTATGAGAGGAGTCACTAAAATCCAGACATGTTTCATCACTCCCTTGGAATGGAAGCGTCATGGTTATACAATCATTTATGATCACATCACCCTCGGGTGTTCCTAATACCTATACATCCTGCATACTGGAAGACCTAGATTAAACCCGAAGTATTAGATCAATTTTACACTGTCTACTTCAAGGATTTATCATTAAGTTTCTCATTTGACTAATGGGATTTGGTATCGATCATATACTTTCCAAAAGCATATACCATACCCAAGTGTTGATCATATACTTTCCAAAAGTATATATCAAACCTACAAATTCAGTCAAGCTTCCAAAGTGAGATGACCGTGCATGAAATTTGATTCTTCCCGATATATCATAAGTGAGATTATGTCTTCCAGTTTAGTAAATGAACCTATATGATCCCTTTGAGAGATCGTATTTCTCATATGCCCTTGCATGCATACCAGTAAGCATGTATATAGACCTTGGTTAGGTCATCAACTCTATCAAATGTACATAATCAGACATATAGTATCTGTCTCCGGTGAGAGGATGCATACCTATATTATGACAGCATACGACATAGGTCTTTGGTTATCTTGATCTCGTTAAGTCAACTCTTTGACCTAACTTATCTAACACCTCCGAATCTCTACTCCTATGCATAGGACCTGCAACAAAAGGTCGTTTAGATATCGACCTTTAGAGAAAGGATTGCCATCTCCTTCTTAGGCTTGAGATCCTATTTTAATAATCATTTGACAGTTCTTGATGAGTCCTCAATCTAACTCTTTAGATATTCATACAAGCACCAACCTCTATGATTCAATTATTGAATCAACACCTGTATGATCATTAAGACAACCATGGTACATAACCCTAATTGTACTAAGGGACCTATTATGAAAATAGTTATTCTTCATTTCAGATCAGGGAATGATATTTGCAATAACATTTATTGCATAATTGCTCGTCGTGGGCTTGTATGTCTAATACTCTCTCCATTGAATCAAGATGAGTAACCAACTCAAGTGAACATACCTTATAAGCCACTCATGTTAATCCTATGACAAAGACTAGACTACCAAGCGCACATCTTGGATGGCGATGTCCCACGAGGATTCGACAAGAAACTCAAGGCAACATCGAGAACTACACGTCACACATTTAATGCAACTGGGGTCACATCCATCTAGTCTATTACCTGGGACCAGACCCTAAGGGTGCTAACCCGTCCCTTGGCAACATCTACCCCTCTACCCAAGGCGACACAAGAAACTACACCTGCGCACCACAATCCTCAACATGGGAGAGTACCTCGATCGTAGAGACTGAAATGCCAAAAAATAACTTAGTAAAGCGGTCGTGTGGTCACATAAGGCGAGACCATAGTCATTAAGGTAACTGACGCGAAACTCTCTAACAAATTCAACAACTAAACCCCAATGAATGAATAAAACAATACAATCAAGTGTGATGCGGAACAAATTTATTATAACTCTATAAATAAATGTGTATAGTGGACATGTAGAGTAGGGTGCCGAACACAAGGAACAAGTCGACATAGCAATATTATTATTTATAAATAAATAATAATGTATTTGTGTATTTGTATCTATACACTATTCTCTTACTTAATGTTTTTGTGGGTTTTTACTTTGATTTTTTATTTTTGATTTATATTTTAGAATTTTTAATGTCATAATTTTAATTTTCTTTTTATCTTTTTCTAACTTTAAATTTCTTTTTCTTATTAATATATAATAAGGATATATATATCACTATATATAATAATAAGTATATTGTAGGGTGCATATATATAATATAATATATATACAAAAATCAAAAAATATAAATAAGAATAGTCTTTTATTATTTTTAAACGATTTAAAATATATTTAAGGTATTTTTAATTATTAATAATTAATAGTAATATACAACTATATGTTTGTATATAATACAATATAAGGTAATATATTTATAAATATAGCTATATATAGTCACATTTTACAAAATAACTTTTACTTTCAAATATTCTTCTTTTTTTATGTTTTTTTACTAATTTTTATGAATTTTTAAAATGCAAAATATCCCAAATCAGGTAATAATTAATTAGATTGAATTGTTTTGAGATTTAAAAATACTAAATAAGTCTAAAATTTCTTAAAAACTAATTTAATATATAGTAATATATATATATAATATAGGCCAGAAAATATTTTTTTGGAGTTTTTGAAAATATTTTGTAGTTTTTTAGGTTAGCAAGGATTTGTAATTTTTAGGATTTTTGTTTGATATCTTTGTGATTTTTCTTCTGTAGTGATAAAATAGGGTAAAAAACAGTAGGTAATTTCTTCGAATTTTTAGTGAAGTTTTTACGATTTCATGTATTTTTTTAAGACAAATAGGAATAAATGTTCTCTTTTTATTTTTAATAAAGAGAAAATGCGTGAAAAATGCCAAATAAAATATGGGTATGAATTGACAATTAATCATACATATCCAACTATTTTTTTCATGATTTTTGGAGCACGACAATTATTTATAGAAAATTAAAATGCACAAATAAAAACACATCAAGCTGTTGGGGAATTTATGTAATAGAGTATAAAGACAGGGGATACGTGCAAAAGCACCCCAAAACTTTAAACTGAATTCGATTTTTATAGAACAATTTGCAATATACAAAATCAAAGGGTACAAGCATAAATTTCCCAATCACGTAAGGGGGGCATGTGAGTTGAGCTGGTACTAGACTCACTTACAATTTACAAAAACTATAAGTGTTTTTTTAATTTTTCTACTTAATTTTACACATCCTAAAACATTTACTGAACTAATAATAAAATACAAAAAGGCAGAGGGGGGTTTACGCAAATTACCCCACTTATGCAAATGGAATCCAGCCGTCGTGTGCTCGACACGTGTCTGATCGGACACTCCTTCTCGTGTACCACTTCAATATGAATGAACGACCCATATTAGATATGGGCCTTGTTCTTGATTTGATGGTTGGGGAAGGGTCTGCAAGAACGTGGATGAACTCCAGCACCGATGAGCTTCGACCTTGCGTTTCTCCATGCTCCAACATTGGATTCTCAATCCGACGCTGACAATGGACTCTTGGTGGGCCTCCGCATCTGCTGGTCCTCTCTAATGAGGTAATGTGGTTCAAATGAGGAATTGGAGCTCCAAATAGGGGAATTGGAGCTCCAAATAGCCCCAGGTGACACAGATCTCTTCTAGGTGGATCATATGGCTCCTAAGTAGTCAAGACCTGCACCAAAAATCTCCTGAGCTCGAGGGATAGTCTCTGGACTGATGGATGAAGAAGGTAGCGACAAAATGGACAAGAGCAGAAAGGTTACAACGACTGGTGATGGAGGAAACTCGCTTCCCAAATGCACAATGGATCTGGGTTGGGAAACAAGGGAAATCATGGAGAACACGAAGGGGATATGAATGGGATGAAAGTCGAGGGGATTATTGGTCGGATACGAGTAATTTTGGGCTAGAGCTCGATCTCCAAGTCAAAATAGGGATTCTCTAATTCATCTAATCTAATGTATAAAACATGAGATTAAATATGAGGAATTAAACTTAGAACCTAAAATTACCTAGACACGTAGAAGAAACGGCCTTGATTCGGCCACGGGCCAAAGAGGCTGGACTTGTCGGAGCGACTTTGGTGGAGGTTATGGATCGTCTCCCATGCTTCTCCTCCTCATTGCAGCTCAACCCAACCTCGAGTTGTCGCCAAGAGGAAGTGGTATGCAAGAGTCAAGGGCTTAGATAGGCTCAGGAGAGATGAAAAGTTAAAAAGATGGAGAAGGGCAGAATTTAAAGGAAGGTGAATGGCTGACTTCGAGGCATGATTGCGTATGAGGGGAGACGGGGTTGGTGAAGATTCAATGATGGTAAGGGTGTCGGAGGCAAGGAGGTTAGAGGGCCGGTGGTCTTGAGGTGAAGGATGGTGTGGTGGTTGCACAGAAAGTCAAAGAAGTCAGCCCTTCACGAGGTTTGACAGTGCAACAAGGGTTGGATAGGACAGTTAACCAAGGTCAACAGTTGTTGCCCTCTCGTTGGTCCACATGGACCAACCATAAAAAAGGAATTGGAAATTATTTATAAATTCATTAAAAGTTAGTAAATGAATTAATTAAATTTAGGTTATAAAATAAATTTGTTAATAATTTTATATATATTTAATGCATATTTATATTTTATTTATTCGAGGTTATTTATTATAAGTTGATATTACATGTATAAGTATAGGTAAAAATACATCTATTTTGTGTCTTTTAATTTGTATTCTACATTTTATTTTTTTTGTGTAGGTATTTTATATATTTTAAATTTATTTAATTACGTATTTAGATATTTTATTACAAAATTCAGAATTTAGTTATATACTTAATTAATTATATACATATTTTTATAGGTATGTATAGGTATGTTTCATCTATACATTGGTTTTATTTTATTTTATGTATGGACATGTATTTTAAATAATATATATAATTTTATAAAAAATAAAAGAAATTGAAAAATATAAAGAAATATATTGAATATTTTATACACGTATAATGCACAATGAGGGCCCAAATCCTATTATCTAAACTCCAAATTGAATTAATGACAACTCACTAAATACATGAATTATTATGTATACGTTGTAGCACGGGTATTTAGCAAACCATACAGAACTGAGAAGAATCTCAGTGACGAGGTTTTTAGCTTGAATTTATAAACATGGGAAGTCCAGGGTCGAACACAGGGACACAAGCCATAATATGACTATTCGTATGTGATATATCGAAGTTAAGCGATCAATAAATTATCTAGTTCAAACAAAGAGACAAATAATACAGTCACGCAATGCACATCACAATGCATGCACGAATGAGATAAAATGTAGTTTAAAAACATTCTAATGCATGTTGGAAATAATATCACAACGAATATAATGATATCACGCTAACATATGCATTTCATCCCATTATTATGCCCTAAAATGATTTATCGAACTTAAGCAAAATTATAAATCAAACCTAAGTTCAGTTGAGTTATTGATTAAAGACCAAGTTTCATTTAATATGCATGAAAGTATACAAACCATCTCTAATTAATTAATCATTAATTATGCATGAAATCCGATGGACAAGCATGCTATCATGTAGAGAACGAAATTAGGATCATAATGAAATTGAAATCACTTCAATTGGATGAAAGATGCCCAAGTTATTAACGATTTAGTCTGGGGGCATAAATGTGATAAAAACATGAGAAAAATATAGCATAGACATTACGAATAGGTCCCTGGAGGGACTAGAATGTAAATAAGAAAAAACTGGTTGCTAAATTTATGAAATACCCCCTACATTGGGGTATAATTGACATTTAGGAAAAGAGGTCAGGTTTGGTTGCAATTTGCCCCGGACCACATGCGTGAGGTATGGACGGTCTTAGGCTCAGGTGGCGGCTCGTGGCTCGGGCCACGTGTCAGATTGCGGTGTTTCAGTTGATGGCTCAGATGCATCCAAATATGAGGCTTGGCATTGGAACGACGTGGCTTCTTATCTGTCATTATATCACGCCCAAATTGGAATGATATGATGGCGTCTGTATACTCCCTATCTATTTGCTCCATCGCTAATGATGGAGATGAGGTGGGGCTCCAACGAGAGACCCACTTCTCCTCCACGCTCTTGGATGTCCTCTGGAGGTTGGTGGAGGTGTAGATATGTCTCGCAAAGATGGAGTGAGGTCGGTGAAGGGCTTCGAGCAACTGGAAGATGATGGCGATGAAGACCTATCAGGAACGAGGATCTAGATTGGATCCCACCTTCGTCTTCCGACCATTGAGGGGTCTTTAGACCTGCAGGAGTAAAAAAACACATAGCTAATGCAACCAAGTGTGTTTGAGTGCAAGAAGTGGGCGAAATGGAGGGCTTAATTTGAGTGGAGAAGGTGGATCCCCATGTGTATCTTCCGCCGGGTTAACAGAGGAAGAGGGTCGATGTGGAAGCAATGATAGAACATGGATCATTAAGAGCAGGAACTCACGCGTGGATGTTCGATCTATGAAGGAGGCCAGGAAGATCTTAGATCGAGGCTTGGGTTTACATACATACCTGGTAAAATCAAAGAAGAACCAACCTATACATGTTTACCCAGATTTTTACAAGGTCACCGGGATGGAGGAAGCGACTTGGGGGCGATGCTCGGAGGCATCTGGTCTTCGCTTCATACCCAGACAGTAATGCCAGGAAGCTCGTACGGTCGGGAACGACCATGGCTTGGTCGAGAGGCCAAGGGTCGTCACCGGTCTTAACACCATTATCGCGATCCAGGATCTCCCTGATCCTGTCACGAAGGGGAGAAGGAGGCTAGACGAAGACTCTCACAAAGGGGGGACAACAACCACTCATGGTTGTAGAGTATTTGAAGGCGGAGGAATGGCGGAAGTTGTAATCCCAGGTGGTGGTTTCAACCACCACTACCAGTTAAGGAAGTTAGGATTAAGAGGATTTGGATGGTTGGCGAAGATGAGGGTAATCAGAATCAAATGTAAGTGGTTGTTAGCTGGAAGGTGATCGGAGGTGGTAGTAGAAAGAGGGCGAAGTCGGGTGATTCAAGTTGCTCGCATTGCCTGGAGAACAGGTCTCAAGGTTGATGACAACCATCAACAGTTGGATCTAGAGATCTAATGGCTGATGATGGAGCATGAAGGGACGATGTTGATTGACTTGATCAACACGATCAAGCGGTCCATCACAAAACGCATAACAACGGCTCTGATCGAGGCGATCATACAGGATCGATCGACCAGAAAAGGTTGCGGGTGGTGCGACAAGAAAGGGCCACGTGGGTGAATATGTAGGCGCCACATGGACCAATAGGATAAATCAGAATTTGAAATTTCAATAGAAAATGAATAAAAAATAGTTTGATTGAGAATTAAGAAAAACGTTCAACATGAAAGTTGTAGTTCATGAAATCATTTTCTTTTTAAGTTCTTTTGCCTATTTTTTGGGTTTTTATTTTATTTTATGTTAATTTATTTATGTACAATATTATACCAATTTTTATTTTTTTTAATGATAAAGAAACATATAAAATAATAGCACTATATCATGATATAAAATATATTATTAATTATTTACAACACACAAATTAACAATAATGGTTAATTGTTAATGAATTTTGGAGAATTACTTAAGCAAGAGAAATAAATATATTAAATCGTGTTGATAAATCTGGGATTTATTAATGAAACCACTTTCATAAAATAGCTTGTTTAATTTTATAAACAATAAAGGCGAGCTTGGTCAATTTTGATATTGTATGGAGAAGATACAATTCTCCAAAATTTTCTTTGTTGCTTTTTATTTTGTGTGTTCTGGGCACACTTTGCATTATTTTCTAATGAAAACTATTTTGTATTTTTCTTTGTATTTTTATGTAAAATATTCATACTGAGGGTTTTATTATTTGAGGTGTAAAAACATAAAATAAAATGGGTCCCAAAATGCTATTATTAGGTAAAATAAATTAGGGTTTTTATGTGATTTTTGTACAGTTTCTCTGCCATATCTCCCTCTACTTTATTCCTTGTCGACCAAGTCATCATGATGTCTGGGTCTTGGGGTCTAGGGGAACTTAGTGTCTTTGATACTTCATTCCTTTTCTTTTCTTTCCTTTATTCTTTTATTTTGGAATTCAATACATTAATAATACAATATTTTATATAGTAATTTGTACAATTTATAGTGTTTATTTTCACAAATTAATGATATATATATGCATTTAGAGATTTAAGGCCAAAATAAAAGAATAAAGGTAATGATGTGATGATTCATCAGAGACTGCCAAAGCACAAGGCATGCGAGGAAAGGTTTCCTACTGCGCCACAACCAGATGCCATACAGATTCGAAGTATTCATATTGGAATATTGATCAAGGCTTTCACTTAGTTACCCTATTTCATTCCTTATCCAATTTGCATTCAGATCATCTACAATGATTCACCCTTTAAGCATGTTGGATTTAGTTGTAAAAGGTTTCACTATAACTAGGTAATTAACTTATTTAGATGACTAACATTTGCTAAGATAATGACTCATTACATCGATCAGACAACTTCTATGATCGATAAAAGTTGGAACGTGAGTTGGTGCCACGATTGGTGTCCAACTTTTTGTTTCAGATTTCGCAATAAAATAGATGCATGGATAGAGCATTCAACAAGGAGAAATATGACTTATATTTCATATTTTTTATTATGAAAACTCTTGAAAAACATCGTTGAATGCAGTGTGTGGTCTGATTTCATGTCTGATTTTTCATCTTTAATTTCAAAACAAATAAGTTATGTGTATAAAGCATAGAACAAGAATAAATATGTCCTAAGTTTCATATTTTTCAGATAATCAGATCTCTTGGAATTCGTAGCTGAATGCGGTGGGTAGTCTGATTTCGTGTCCTATTTTTCATCTCCGATTTCGAAACAAATTACATGTGCGTATAGATCATGTAACAAGGATAAATCTGACCTAAATTTCATATTTTTTAGACCACCGGATCTCTTGGAAATCACGACATAAGATGACAATACGATCTGAAATCCGACTTTGCATGCTCGATTCTGGATGGTCCGGACATCAGATCGATGTGAAAACTATAAATACGTGGTGTGCAAAAGATGTGCAACCCCACAACAAGGAGGAAAACCAAAATCCATACCTTCAGGAGTTGTTCTTCGGATATCTCCTTGATTTAACCGAAATTCAAGGGGTCTAAATAGTGTCTCACACAAGGCGGAGACAACCGTGTCGCTGCGGCGACCCTCAGTGAATCCCGATTAAAATCAACAATTAACCCATACTATAAATATCAAGAAATGACAAGCAAATGTGAAGATAAAATTTATTTTTAACTCTACATAAGTGATGTATAGAAGCAAGTACGTAGAGAGTTCGAACACAGGGAGCAAGGCAGAATAGATCCACAAGTGTGCGTGTGTGTGAAAGTGATGTAGTGTCTACACTATGCAATGCAAAAATTTTTGTGGGGTTTTTTTAATTTTATTATTTTTTATTTTAATTTTTAATTTTGTATTTTGATTTTTAATTTACAGATTTTTTATTTTTGTATTTTATATTTTTTTCTATTTTCTTTTTCAATATTGGAATATATAAACTATATAATAAAAGAGGTGCTAGCATATTTATAAAAATATGTAAAAATGCTAAAAAATTTAGAAATAAAATAATTTTGGTCTTTTTATGATTTTTTACTGTTTTTGTGATTTTTGGGTATTTTTCAGAATATTTTTGGTATTTTTAAAAGCTGAAATAAAGAAAACAGTGAATTAATATTCTGGCTGAAACTAAAATGGGAAGGGAAAATATCAAATAATATCAAATATTTCCCAAATTAGTTTTAAAATAAATATAATAAAAAGGGAAACCTACAAGACCTGAGTTTTCATTTTTTAGATTTTTCTAGAATTTTTTAGATTTTTTGGAAGATTTTGGGTATTTTCTAATTCTTAAGGTTTTGGTTTTGACTTTTTAGTGATTTTTGGACTGACACTAGGAGACAATAAAATAGACAGTAGGTAATTTTTTGGAATTTTTTAAGGTGTTTTAATATTTTTTTGGTATTTTCTAAGCTAGACAGTAGCTAAAATGCATGTTTTTAATTTTTAATAAATTTAAAATGCAAAAAAATGCAAATGCAAAACAAGGCGTTAAGCTACCATGCAACATGGACCTAAGTTAATTTTTGTCGAATTTTTGGGGTTTCAATGATGCATGAAATAAATAGAGCAAGCAAGTAAAAATAACTAAGCCTGACAGGGGTATAAGTGCAAATATCAAAACATTCAAGGGCACGCATGCAATTTTCCAACAAAATATTACACTAATTTTGTGAATTAATGGACTAAATACCAATCACAAAACCCGCAGGGGTATCCTTGCAAAATGTCCAAGGTCACGCGTGCAAAGCACGTGAACCTGGGAGGGGTATAACTGCAATATTGAAAACCTTGGGGGCTGATGTGCAAAAATTCCAGAAATTAAATAACTACCTCTGCAAGTTTTGGTATTAAAATGAATACAAACAAAGGCCTAGGATATGACTGCAAAATTGCCAGGGGCACATGCACAGCGCACGTGACCTGGCAGGGACCTAATTATAAATAGGTAAAACCTGGGGGTTCTTCACGCAAGTATTACAAAAATTAAAACACAATAGATGAACGTTTTAGTATTAAATGCGAAATAAAAAATTGGAAGGGGACATGGTGCAAAATACCCTCCCTTGCGCGCGAATGGACGGTGGGATCACTCCCACTTATCCACGTGTCGTCTTCAGGGTGCATGATGCCCCTTCGCCCTTGGACGGTCCCGATTAGAAGGCTGATGGCAATCGAACGGTGGAGGCTCTCAAAGATCCAATGGGCGCTGCTAGCCTGGGCGATCGACCCTTGATCAGACGGCGAGGAGGCCAAGACAAAGAACAGGGACGAACTCGCCGTGGAGCGAGTTTCCCCGACCTTGATCTCAGCCCTCCGGCCTTCGATGATGCTTTAAAATGGCCGATGACGTTCCTGGGGTCCTCTTTGATTGATTGGTGGCTCCAAAAAGCTCCTGCGGGGGCCGGAGGCGACAAGCAGAGGCGGCGGAGCTCACGAGCTCCGAACACCTTGCCCGCGCAGCAAAACGAGCCCCAGACGCGTGGAAGTACCTGGACCTGCAGGAAAATGATGTGAAAGGGCCGAGGGCAAATTGCCTCGACCCCGCGGTGGTGGGTGAACGGCGGAGATAACGTGACGGGCGTGGCCAGAGGAGCACTCCGACGAGGACTGAGATATTGCGATTCGATCAATGGGATGTGGTGATTAAGGCTGCTAAAGATTGCTACGATGACAGAGAATAAAAAGGAGCAAAGAAAAGAGGGAAATGGATACTTCAAGGGACAGGACCCGAGGTTGAGATACCTCGATGGCGGAGCTCGCCGGAGGTGTGGAACACGCCCAGATCGGTCGACGATCCTCCACTTTGAAGGTGGAACCCTGAAGCTGTCACCTCCAGACCTCCAACTCGAGCCAAAGGGGGAGAAATTCTGGATGAAATGCGGTTCAAAAATCGCAAGGAAAATCGGGGGAGGTTTTTAAGAGGTTTGACCCTGCGACTGGGGCGGTCCAAAGATCGAGGCGTATCGACCAAATCTTCGATCCAATCCCCGATTTGTAATCACTGGGCGAGTATGCTCTAATATCGGGGAGAAAAAGTCCTTTAGGATGCATCATGAGAGGATGTAAAGATTTACCTCGAAAAAAGGATGAACATGGGTCAAAACCCATTCTGACACAGCCACAGGGGGCGGGTCAGAGAGTTGACCCGCGGTCAACTCTCAGACCCTCCTGGTTGGTCCACGTGGACCAACCAGGAAAAACCCTAGAAAAAAGTCATATTAAATCAATTAAAAATAGAAAAGGTCGAATTAAATTTTGGTTATTAAATAAAAAATATCTATTATTTTATGTAGTATTTTATTCTGATTTTTAATTATTTTTATGAGGTATATTTTTACTAGTTGCTTTTTATAGCCTATATAGGTATAATATCTATATATTTTACTCTTTTATTTTTATTTTGTGTATTTAATTTTATTATTTTTATTTAGTATTTTATAAAATCATGAAATACTTTTATACACACAAATATATTTTTGTTTTATTTTTCTGTAGTATTCTATATACTTAATAAAATAAAAGTATGTCTTGTATAGGTATAAATATAGGTCTTATACCTATGTATTGTATTTATAAGTATTTTTATTTTATGTTTATTTTGGGTTTTTCTTCTGATTTTAATGTACAAAATTATTATAAGTAATATTTACAAAATTATAAAAATATAAAAATACAAAAATAATGAATAAATATTAAATTGAATATTTTAATCTGTACAGGTATACAATGTGGGTTCAAAACTCAACTTTGAAACCGTAGCTCCGCCAAATGCGAAACCACCACCAATAAATAGCTTATTTTTTTTATACAATTAAAATGAGTTTGATGCATTTGGAGTTTTCATTTGTGAGATACGGGTCTGGGAAGTTGGGATTCTGGACTTTTATTCATACCATAACTTTTTATTTGTACATTAATTTTCAATGAAATAAATTTTGCATTTATCTTTATTTAATTATCTACAACTTTCATTTACAAAGTTTCTTTATTTGATGTATAAAAAGTGGAACCAAAAATGGGTCCCAAAATGAATAAAGAATGAAGGATTATTCATTGTATTTGGCCCTTATCTCCCCCTACTTTATTCCTGGTCGACCTATTCATCAAGACGCCTAGGTCTCGGGGTTTCGGGTCATAAAATATTTACAATATTTTATTTTTTTCTTTTATTTTATTTATTTTATAATTTTCGCTTTAATTACAGTAATTTATACACTATTTACATGCACATGCATGAATGCTAATATGCTCTAATTAAGGGTATTTACAGGCATTTGCTAGGGTTTTTGAGGACAAAATGATAGAATAAAGATGATGAAATGTGGATTCATCACTCCTCCACCTTGAAATCTACGATTTCCAGGTGCTTAGTGTGAAATGCATGCTAGCATGGTGTGGACTCCTCCTCCTCTTCGAAATGATACCTTCAGATCACTAATCGGAGGTCAGAAAGGTCATCAGTGGTAGAGCTTTGACGAGCTATGGGGAGGCGCTCCGGCAATGGGCTTGAATATAATGTCTAAGTGGTTCAACCACTTAGCCTTATATAGGCTCGATTTTATGACTTAAAAGCATAAACCATCATATTTTATGTGTATCTTTTGCATATTATGTTCGTTTTTTATGTTCTTGGGCTCTTTGGAAAGGTCTTGATGCATAATAAAGGACAGAGTCCTTATCTACAATTGGGATACTGGATCAGGTCGATAATTGAGTTTTACTATTTTTAGCATTTCAGGGTTTTATATTGTAAAAATCACAAAGAAAGTATTGTCCTTGAGACTTAAGTATAACGTATTCCTCGCCCTTGAACTTTATAGATCATGTTTTTATATTGTAAGAATCATAAATCTCAAAGAAAGCGAAACACATAAAAATCTCAAAGACGAACAAATTAGGGTTTTGATTTAATACCTGCAAATAGGTAACGATACTTCTCCCTCGTGTCTGCTTCATCCTCCCATGTTGCATCCTCCACATTATGGATTCTCCAGAGGACCTTGACCAGGTCTAATCTTATTCTTTCACAACTATTTAACTGCTTGGTCTAATATCTGCACTGGAGCCTTGAAAAGGAAAATGTTCGACTTAACGACCAAGTCATCATGTAATGTCACATGTCTGGGGTCTCTAACATACTTGTGCAGGTTGACATATCAAATACATCATGAATACACTCAAAGGTGTGGGGGAAGTGACACTCTGTAAGAAACCTTTCCCACATGAGCTAGATTCTCAAATGGGCCAACGGACCTTGGCGCCAACTTGCCTCCAACACCGAATCTCTATACTCCCTTCATTGGAGATACTATATAAAAACAAAATCCCCAATCTGAAGTAATAAGGGATTCTTATATTTGTAGAGTTAGGAATGACTTATATTTAAAATCTCAAAGTTAATATACAAAACCTGAAACTTGAGGTCCCATCATCGACAGTCCGTATAACTCTTCTGCCAACTATGAGCTATCGACAACTTTTGCATTATCGTCTCAATGACTCTAACAGTCTCCTTGATGATCTCGGTGGTGTAAAGAGTACTAACTCTCACCTGCTACCAACTTATGGTGTAGTGCATAAGTGCCCGTATAGTGCCCCAAATGGTCCATGTCAATGTTGGAATAAAAGCTGTTGTTGTATGTGAATTCTGCCAAAGGGAGATGATCCTTCTAGGATCCCTTCTACTTTACTGCAGAAGCACAACATAAATCCTCATGTGTTTGAATGGTCCTCTCTCACTATCCATCTGTTTGGGAGTGATATGCAGTATTGATACACAAATCGGTACTCAATGCCCTCATGAAGTTCCGCAGAATGTGAGGTGAAACATGAATCTCTATATGAAATCACCTCCTTGGGAATCCCTTGCATGCACAATAATACCATAACGAAATCCATATAAACACTCTCTCATTTCCATATAGGAATGGGAAGATGCTCAAGTAAAATGGGAGGGTATCGGTGCTCTACCTTCACATCTTACAAGCGGGGCATTGCCTAACATGTGAAGCTACATCCTCCATCATTTGTTCCCACCAAAAGTGCTAGCGAAAATCTTTGTACATCTTTGTGCTACTTGGATGAATGGAAAGTCTAGAACTGTGTGCCGCATCCAGGATGTCTATCATCAGCTCTCATCATCTGGGACACAAATGCGATCACCCTTCCATAGGATAGACTCACAAACTCTAAAACCATCACACTTATCCTTCATATATCAATGGTAGATGCCTTGTAATATTTGATTTTATCCACTGACCATGTACAATGCAGTCCCACAAGCTATTGTACTTTGCCGATCCGCATCTGTTGTGCTCTCAAATGGGTGTCAATCACTAAGTGCAGAAAGGCTATCCCAACTCTGTAACCAAGTTACTGACTCTGTGCTACAACATTTCCGTTACCATGATGGTAAAATATGATACGATCATAGTTCTTCAGCAGCTCCACCCAACACCTCTACCTCATATTCAATTCTTGTTTATTAAAGATGTAATTGGGGCTCTTATGATCTGCAAATATCTCAAATGCAATCCCATATAAATAGTAGCGTCATATCTTTAATGCGAAGTCAACTGCCATCAACTCCAAATTGTGTATGGGGTGGTTATGCTCATAAATTTTAACGTCCATGATGCATATGTTATAGAATGCCCTCGCTGCATCAATACAACGCCCTATCCTTCCTTGGATGCATATGTGTAAACCATGAAGTCCAACATACTAGAAGAAAGGGTTAGAATAGGTGCAAAAGTCAATCGCTCCTTGAGCGTACAGAAGATTTACTTGTTGGACATGCAAGCCCACGACGAGCCATTATGCAATAAATATTATTACAAATATCATTCCCTGATCTGAAATGAAGAATAACTAATTTTCATAATAGGTCCCTTAGTACAATGAGGGTTATGTACCATGGCCTTCTTGATGATCATACATCTGTTGATTTAATTATTGAATCATAGAGGTTGGTGCTTGGATGAATATCTAAAGAGTTAGATTGAGGACTCATCAAGCACCGTCAAATGATTGTTAAGAGATGATCTCCAACCTGAGTAGGAGATGGCAATTCTTCCTCACTAGGATGATATCTAACTTACCTCGTGATGCAGCTCCTCTGCATAGGAATAGAGATTCGGAGAAGTTGGATAAGTTAGGTCAAAGAGTTGACTTAACAAGATCGAGATAACCAAAGTCCTATGTCGTATGCTGTCACGATATGGGCACGCATCCTCTGACCGGAGATAGATGTGTTACTGTATGTCAGAGTATATACATTTGGCAAACCAATAGGTTAATGACCTAACCAAGGTCTATACACCATCACACTGGTGTGCATGTCAAGGTATATGAGTAATACGATCTCTCAAAGGGTCATACAAGTTCAATGCTGAACCAGAAGACATGAGCTCACTCAAGAGATATTGGGATGAATCAAATTCTGTGCACGATCGTCTCCCTTTGGAAGCTTGACTGAATTTGTAGGTTTGATATATATACTTTTTGAAAGTATATGATCAAACCTGAGTGTGATATATGCTTTTGGAAAGTATATGATCGATACCAACCTTCAATAGTCAAATGAGAAACTTTAGGATAAAACCCTGAAGTGGACGGTCTAAAAGAGATCTAAAACTTCGGATTTATTTTGGATCTTCTAGTATGCAGGATGTATAGGTATTAGGAAATCCTAAGGGTGATGTGATCATAAACTATTGCATGACCATGACGCTTCCATTCCGAGGGAGTGATGAAACATGTCTGGATTTTAGTGACTCCTCTCATAGAGAAGTGATCTGATCTTGGTCCAAATGTTGGACCTTGATCTAAGTGTGATTCAGATGCAATGAGAAGATTTGATCTACGACTTTGATTTAATCAAACATCTATGGGAAGTCTGCATGATATGGATTTGAGATATGATCTCAATATCCAAGTCACTATACGTGGAACAATACAATCGCCCTGTCCTTATCTCCAAGTATCTGCGGAGAAAGCGCAGAGTTCAAGAATAATTTCATTGTTGATATATGTATCCGAGAATTGAGATAATTAATTGTGATTTAATTATCATGAGTAATATGATTTTAATTCATATTATAAGGAGAGTTATCTGAGATAATTAAATATGATTTAATTATCAAAGACGTGATTCATATTATTTGGGCACACGAGAATATAGATCCAAGATGATTAAATACGATTTAATTATCACAGATATGAATAATGTGGATATCACTATCCATATTAATCATAAATATATTGTAAATGTGATTTATAATATATAAGAGAGAGATTATTGTAATTTATATTTGTTGATTCATTATTTGTGAAACCCTGTATATTTTTTCTTTTCCAAAAATCTGGAGCATTGCTACTTTCAAAAAAAATCCAAATAGTTAATCCATTTCGTAGATCTCATCGAGATCTTTCCAACGAGTCCAAGAACATCCAATTCCGGCATTCCTAGCCCAAGATATTGATGTTTTATATTGGATGATCGGGATCCATATATGGATTCGAACCGGATCTGAAATTGCATCCATTTACACCTCTCCTTTTATAAATAAGCTTGATAGATTGCCCTCTCTAAAACCTAGCCACCATATCCTCCTCCCTCGTTGGAGCACCACCACCTTGGCCGAATTGGTCAACGGAGGGTCGTCGTCGACGTTGGAGAAGAAGCTCCGATTGAAGATCTGCGACCACCATTACATAGGAAAGCTCGAGGTCATCGTGGTGCACGCCTCCACATTGCAATCAAGCGACGGAAATACTATTTCCGTGTGAGAGGAGATCTCGAGGGAACATCCTCGGAGGTAACAATGAATACCTCCCTCTTGTTGTTGGTTTTCACACGATTACCTATCCCATATTTTTAAGATATCTTTTGAGCCTTAGCATTTTGTAGCACGATTCCTAAGTCTTTATCAAGAACCGTTTTGTGCAAGCAATATATCAAAGATAGTTCAATGATGAATTGATTTTGGGTCATACTACAGTCATTGAAATTTTGTACACTGATTAGGTTGGTGGATAACACATCATAAATGACGTGGATACTATGTATTATGAAAAATCTTCGTTTAAAGTATTACAATTGCGTAGGATAGATGGCCATGATATTTTTTATCTAATTATTTGTCTAATGAAGTTCCATGAAAGTTGTGTTTTGAACGTTTGATTTACAATGGACTATTCTTTGGATATGAATATTGTAAGTTAAAAAAATGCATCGACTTGGCAGTCTATCATATTATGGTGCCTGTAATACACAGAGTATTATAAAGATGCAGATTGTATGGACAAGATCAAAATACATATGATACTCATTGTTGTTCACAAATTCATATACATTTTAAGAATTGTACCCATAAACTAGATCTAATTTTATAAAATTTGAGTAATATGTTTCATGGATAAATATTGATATTTAAAAAAGTGTACACTAAGATTTATTGGGTTACTGTCCGCAAGTTAAGCACATGAAATTCAAAACATGCATGGTTCCTAATTATATAATACATTAATTCTATATCAGTTACAACATCTTGTTTTAAGCTCTTTTTGGACATGGATCATCATACGTTACAGTGCCACTTAAAAAAATATGTGGACTTATAATTTCAATCATTAACAACCATGCACAGTAGCATTCTTTTCTTACTATTATTAGGGTCGATAGTGCTTCTAATTGCTTTAGAAATATCGCTTTTAATATAAATGTGAGACGGGTTAGTTTTGATTGAACATGAGAATCACAAAAATGCTCATTTTCACTCCAATTATTTTAGTTTCTTTTGATTCAAAACTATCCTTAGAATGTTCTGGTAATGGACACATCACAATTTACACGTGCAAAAAAAGGGAGAAATTAAGGCGGCTGACGTTGCTGCGGATACGGTTGTAAGATTACAATCGGGTAATGATTAATATACTGTGATCTCTAGTCTAGGCGAATTCAAAATTGATAAGTAGTTATTAACATGTGATCATTAGACATGGTATTGTATTTTTCATTCGGTCTCGTAGAGAGATTTATGGTGATCGGGTAGTTGGAATTAGGCTGCCTCAAGGGATTGGGCATGCACCCTTTGGGCCCTGGGTAGATGCCATGAAGGCCACAACCCTAACGGACGAGTTGGGTGACGTTACACCTTGCAGCCCGATTGTATCCGGAGTCGCTCGACGGAGTAGGTAGGTGGCGCGATTGGCGTTCTTCATTTCACACTTATACACAATTTTAGGACCCGAAACATAATTTGGTATGGCCGCACCAAAGCCTATTTTGAGTAATAATATTATGAGAGGTGTTTCTGGGATATGGTTTGAAGTTGGAGAAATAATGTTTTTTTATCATTTTCCTGTTCTGGTTGAACAAAGGTTCTTGAGGGTTTTACTCAAGATGACAAAGAAGTTCCCGCATAGCGGAGGCCTGCGAGTCGAGTACTTGTGTGTGCTAAATTAATGTCAGAAATGTGTCGTGATCGAATATCAAAAATCTGTATTGTATACCGTCATGAATTCTAATTAACGGATAGGGATATCAAGACCAACATGTCAGTCCTCAAACATTGATTATATTAATAAATGAAATTTACAACCATGTAACCCCTTGTAAGTTAGAATAATATGATAGATTCTAGTTTCTACAATATATGCAAAAGTCACTAGATAGAATCAAGTTCACATGCCTTACTACTTCTGCATTAGTTATTATAGTGTTTGTCTCGTTACTGGGAAATTGCTCATAACGTTACCCTCGTGTGAACCCAACAGGTGTACCTGAGTAGCAGCCGCAACAGTAGCAACCTTTTGAGGAGATCAGGATTCCTACGTCATACTTGCACCAGACATGGTGCATCATACTTAGAGTATTTTATTTCATGTATTATTTCATATTCTAGTTGAGAGACAATGTAATGAGATATTGGAGACTTCTTCTGCAAATTTATAACTATATGTTGTATCTCATTTTGTGTGGACATGAACTTGATGATTATTATCAATGAGAATGGATGTTGCATTTTAATTTCTATTTTATATTATTCTCATGTTATATATATTTCATATGTTGATCTAATGTGGATAAGATAATTTGCTTTGTATCATAGATCGTGGGCGTATTTGGACCGTAGGTTCAACGCTCTCGTCCCATCGATTTCGGTAGCCGGAGGGACGGGGCGTTACATTATTGATGTGAATTGGATTCACATTGGATAATTAATTGGAAATATAATTTATATTTTGTTTTGGGATGTGAATGTGATTCACATTTTTCCACTAGCATGATTGAAATATTCACAAGATACTTATGAATTAATTTTGTGAAATAATTTACAACAAATGTTGTGTAAATCTTGGAGATATCATGAGATAATGAGATCTTGTGAGATAATGAGATCTCATGAGATATTGAGGAGATAGATCCATTCCATCTCAAAAGGGTGGCCGTCCCCCCCTTTTAGGAGATGTGGTCAATCTTCTCATTATCTCCAATACTAAACAATTGATTTCATTTGAAATTAATTTATATTAATTTATCAATATATGTATTAATTTGAATTAACTTAATAGTTGTTGTGTTTTTACGACAACATCATGGCCATTGAAAGAAACACAAATCAATCTCATCCATTGATTTTGTGTGTCCATGAATTGAGATCCATGGACTCCCAAAATACTATATAAGAAGAGGCACCCCTTGTTCTTCATGCAACATCAAATAATATGCTATCTCCCTCTCCCTCTCTCTACACGTCATGTCTCTCTCTCTCTCTCATTGTGACCGTCCACCATGGAGCCATTGAAAGAGTCGCCATCGCTGCAGCATCGTCGTTATGCTGCCGGATTGTTTGCTCGTGGATCTCCGTCTCCTTCGGTGTGGCTCGCTCATGAAAAAGACATCAAATTTCATGAGACGAGATTAGGATATTCGCTGCTTGGATCATCAATATGAATTGCGAGGAGCACGTGTCGCATCAACATGCTAACAAGCATCTCCTCAGTCGGATCAGACTTGAGATAGGAGGTCTCTTCGTTTAGAGACTCGATCACAACCATTCTTCAATAGGTAACCTTAATACCTATTTATAGTTTATATGAAATGATTCGAGAAGTGTTCTTGGATCATGTGATTTCATCGATTGAAAACAATTTAAATTCTGCTGCCTCGAGCACTAGTGCGACTAGTCGCTCCCGATCGCATACGATACGATCCTCATGCTTCCATGACGCGCTTAAGGATCTTACCATATCCTTCACTACTCATATTTGTCACTCTAGACAAACAATACATTCTTCTACGTCAACTGAGTAAGAGGAAGGGATAATTAAGAAGCCCCTAAATAAAATGTGAGTAGTACTCAGCAGGGCCAAGGAAACTATGAACCTTGGTTAATATCTTAGGTTGCTCCCAAGATACAACTACCTCGATCTTTGTGGGTTCAACAAAAGTCCCTGCACCAGAATTCACGTGGCTAAGAAATGCCACCTCAGATAACCAAAACTCTCACTTGTTGTTAGTGTCTGTAGAAGAAAGTTGTGACTCGTACTTGTACTCATAATGAGAATAAATCAACACATCATCTATGAACACCACTACAAATCCGACTAAAAATGGACAAAAATCCTATTCATCATATCCATGAAAATGACAAGTGCATTCATGAGCCCAAACGACATCACGATAAACTCGTAGTGACCGTATCTCATATGGAATGCGGACTTCAATGCGTCCGAATCATTTATCCTCAACTGATCATATCCATATCATAGATCGATCTTGGAGAACAATGTTTCTCCATGCGACTGATCAAATAGATCATCAATACATGGAGTGAATAATGATTCTTAACCGTTCGCTTGTTGAGATGCTTGTAGCCCATGCACAATCTCATGGATCTGTCCTTCTTTACAAAGTGTGACAGCACTCCCCGTGGTTATGTACTGAGGCAAACGAATCCCTTCTCAATCAAATTATATAGTTGCACCTTGAGCTTGGTCAGTGTCATCTAGCATGGGGGAATAGAGATCGGTTGAGTGTTAGGTTGTAGGACAATCTCGAACTCTATCTCCCACTCTGGTGGTAATCCGGGAAAATAATCAGGAAATACACCAGGGAACTCTCAAACGATCCTTACATCCTCAACCATCCTATCCTGTGTGGATGTGTCAAATTATGTACGCAAGATATCCTATACATCCCTGGCTAAGGTACTACTGTGCTCTCAAAGAGGAGATGTACCCAACCTTTGTGTATGATGTACGTCTACCAAACTAGAAGGTTGGTACTCCTGGTTGATGGAAGACAACTATCTTCTCAAAGTAGTCTAAACATGTGTGATGCTTCTCTAACCAATCCATGCCCAGAATAATAACAAAAACATCAACCTCTATCAACAATAGGAAAGCAGACATGAGATGCCCATCGATCTGTTCTACTATATCCTCTACGGCCAGTCTGATGACGAACAACTGGCTCCCTGGGCCCTTGATGTGGTATGGGATCGGGTCACTGTGGTTGTCTTACCCAGAGTGGGCATTAAATGGTGTGCACAATACGAATGTATGGCTCCAGAATCAAGCGAAGCATGGAATGAAAACCCATATATAGAAATCATACCTCTAACGACGAAATCAGAGGTGTGTGGGCATCCTCTTGGGTAAAAACATTCAGCTGCCCTCGTTGTGCCAGTTAAGAACTAGATCCTACTAAGTTATATACCAACTGTGATGGGGTTGTTGGAATCCCCTACCTTTGCAACGAAAATCAGATCCTCAATATTGAAAAGAAATATTAGGTCTTGCACTCTGTTGAGGTGCAGCTGAGCTGCTGACAAGTAATGAGCACTAGTCTCTGAATTGATGAGGCTGCTAACAATGAAAACAAATCTTCTATGACAAGGATCATCTAGAAATGATACTATCTCCCCGTTGATCCTCTACTTAATGGTCTAAGTAGAACTTACTATAGAACTCATCCATTAAAACCTCTCATGTTATGGGCTTGGTTATGTGGTCCTTAGTAGCGTACCATAATCATTTGGTGTGTCCAACCAACAAATACTTTATAAATGCCAGCCATGTATCATCTGGTGCACGACATATACTGGACACCTTGGACACATGATCCATTCATAACTTTGCTTCATTTGGTGTAGAGAAGTGGAACAAGAGCACATGAGGTCTATGGTATGTAGTCTATGTCCTCTAATTCTTTTGTAAAGAATCCAAATTCTCGGCCCCTTCCAGCTCTAGGGACATCAAAGGGCAGACACTATCCTCATACTCACGAGAGGGATGGTAGGAAGTATTGTCCTACTAGGCCTCTTTTTTATAGCCTCCTAGAAGTATTGTATACATTTATGGTCTAAACCAGCAGGGTCAACTTGTATGCCATATGAGGCTCTACTTGAATCAGCATGGTTCTTACAAAGCAAACCATGACAATAATGCATGTTCAGGTACTTAGAGAGACATGGACATGGCTATATCATGTTACTTATGTTATTTCCCTTAAACTCATGTCAAGATTAGAAGACCATAGCCACTATCTGTGTTCTAAATATCGATGAGAATTTGGTGTTTATGAGAAGGATAAAGTATCAATGCTCTGATACCAAACTGTCACACCCCACAGATCATGATACTCAACAACCATCCAACAAATACCACATTCACATTCATAACACGCACATTTTAACAAATGTATTTATTGCAGGAAAATAAGCAAGTAAAGAAGGAAATGCATGAGCATAATTCATTTCATTCACAACATGACATACCAAAAAGATATCAATAGCACCAGGTTTCCAATATGTGCAAAACTTAAAAATGTCCATCAGAGTGTAAGTACAAAATCTGTCTCTTAAAGGTATAAAAGCATGAAGAAAAAACTACTGCAAAAGAACCATCAAGTATGTACCATGGAAGTGTAGTTGAAACTGAAATGCTCCAGAACAACAAAACCACACTCTAATATTGCGATGGACCCTACAAACATGTTGGATCACATGAAAAAGTGTACATTATGAGCAAAGATGTCCAGTTATATACTTAAATGAAAGGTAAAACAACAAGTAAACATGCAAAAGTAGAAGGAAGTGTACCTACTGAACCAAAACAAGTGCAAGTGAACGTAAGTGTCATTCTTAGAAGTAAAGCCTACAAGCAGAATCTTTACCCTCAGATTACTTTTAGTTTTTACAGTTGTTCTTTTATTTTAAGGCTTTCCAACACAACTACTAGTAATGAAAATAGTATGTGGTCTTGACCACAAGGGCCTCACATTGTGACTTCAAGATACATCGTATCTTAGGATTGGGGGGCCTCCGTAGGCGTGCATGAAGTAGATGCACCCTAACTAAGTTCCAACCACTTTGCTTTACTAACCTTCCCACTTTCCTTCTAGATTATCATTCTCATTTCATTAATAGTTCTCTTGTCTTCCACAATTAATCACATTTCAAGTAATCTAGCACTAGTACAGTGAGACTGATCGAAGCAACTCATTTGAAAACCACTACACGTCGGAAAGAGTCCTCGATGGTAGGCACAACTCAATTGAGATCTGGGATTATAAGATATGATTTTTAACTCAAATTGTAGTCAGACCTACAACCACCTTCCATTTTTCTTCAGATACAGGGCAAATTGGTAATAACACCTCCTTCGTTAACCATATCCCAGAATTTCCCTCATAGAATCAAGATGAGTAACCAACTCGATGATTGGTCCTTATTAGCCATTCATGTCAACACTATGATGAAAAGCGAAGACTAGACTACCAAATGTGCATCTGAGAAGGCGACGTCTCGCGGCAACCAGTAAGACCTTGAGGCAGCGTCAAGAACTACATGTCACCCAGTCAATGTAAATGGGGTCGCAACCATCTAGTCTTCTACTCGAGGACCCAAGGGTACTAGCCCGTCCCTTGGTGGCATCTACTCCTCTACGTAGAACGACACGAGAAACTGCACCGTGCACACCAAAATCCTCAACTCGGGAGAGTACCTCGACTGTGGAGACTACCAAAGCTCAAGGCACGTGGGGAAGAGTTCAAACCACATCACAACCAGATGTCATACGGATTTGAAATACTCAAATTGGAATATTAATCAAGGCTTTCACTTAGTTACCAAATTTCATTTCTTATCTAATTAGCATTCTGATCATCTACCATGATTCACCATTTAACCACTTTATATTTAGTTGTAAATGGTGTCATTATAATTAGGTAATTAACTTATTTAGATGATTAACATTTGTTATGATAATGACTCATTACGTCCATCAGACCACTTCTGTGGTCGATAAAAGTTGTAGACCGTAAGTTGGTACTACGATTTGGTGTCCAACGTTTTGTTACAGATTTCAAAATAGATTAGATGCGTGGATAGAGAATTCAACAAGGAGAAATCTAACTTATTTATTATATATTTATATATTAAAAATAACTTTGGGTTAATTTTGTACTTATTCATATTTATTAAACCCTAAATAGTTTGGATATTTAATATAGTTACTGTTTTGTCCATTTTATTACTTTAAAATCTATAAAAATCGGGGAAAATCACCTAAATTATCAAGAATAGAGAAAATACAAAAACACAAAAACATTTTATTTTCTTTAATTTTAACTTATATAAAAATATTAAAACCCATATTATATAGACTATAATTACTTATAAATAAGATATAATATCTATTATTTATATATAATTGATCATCTTATTTTAAAAGTAAAAAAGAAGTATAAATTTTAAAAAATTAAAATTAAAAATATAAAACAATTAAAAATCCATATAAATTAAATATAATTTAAAACCCACATAAAAGAAGAAAAATAATATTAAAAAAGTAATTATTATTAATTAGCAATAATTTACAATAATTCTTTACGCACCTTTTTTTCCCCAGTGTTCTATATTCTACATGCTTACACGTATACACATTCATGTATAGTTATAATAAGTTTTGACTCATGCACAGTTTATCGCTTAATATAATCATGAGTTGATTGTTGTTTGACATTTGGTTGGTTGGTCAATGATTCCTCGTCTAGCTTGTTATACAGGAGATTGATTATTCAATGTCAATAAATGGCATTGAACGATAGTCTAGATTTGTATATAGCTTGTTTTATTTTATCTGCTTCTTATTTCTTTTTATATTATATTTACATAAACTATTCTAACCACTATCTTATCTGATTTTGTTACGAGGGCCTACGAAGCGAGGGCCGATCTTTTAGGACACTCGACGCACTCGAGCGAGGTGGAGGTCGGCTCATTCAGACCGAGCTAACTAGAGAGTGTAGTATAAGCCATGCAAGAGACCGAGAAGAGCAACCTTAGTGTAGTATAGATTAGATTTTATTTTTATTTATAAGAGAGTGATTTGAATAATAACTTGAAATAAATATTTGTAATAATTGAACACTCCCCGGACTTCACACTCACGGGTCCATTTTACCAGGTGATTGTTCACCTTGGGACCCGTTCGATTTATATCGCATTCTCATTTTATTCTCCCTATTTTTTATTTATTTTATTTTGTTTCTCATGTTTTATGTTTTTGACTTTCTTTTCATTTGTTTTGTGTGCTTGTAGCCCCTAGTTGTAGGCTTCTATTTGGTTGAGCCAGGCAACACCAGGTCCAACTCTAGAACTATGTACCTATAGTTTGATTGTACTTAGTCAAATAAATAAATAAATATGTGCTTTCCAAGTAGAAGTTCCTGCTAGATCGGTTCCCACTTGCACACATATATGATAGGTTTATTTTATGTGTGGATCATCTTGCATGTAGACTGTTGGAGTCAGGTATGCATCTCTTACTCTGCATGCATTCATAGATTATCGCGCATCAGCTTTTCTGAATTCATTCACCTATTTTCTTGGACTTAGGCAATAAAAAGGAATTGGAAAATTTGTTAGACATTTATTTGAAAAATACCAAAAAAGTGACAATCTAAATAAAATCGAGAATGTTAACTCCACTTGAGACTAAAATCAAACGTAATATATTCGTTGATTTGGGAAGAGCAACCCCCTCATAGGACGCAAGTACTCTCATAACCGAATGAGCACACACACACTTAAGAATTAGAGCCCAAATCCTTGGACTTGTTCCCTAAGCACTTGGACTGACTTTTAGGTCTTGTTATTGCTGCAAGAACTCGCCTCCGAGCTTAATTCAATTAGTTTTGTGTTTAAGTAGGTGTGCTTCACCGACTCGAACACAAACTACTCCATAAGACTACAATTGAGAGATTGATTTAAATAAGTGTTTGAATTTAATAAATGAATATATAACAAGGAAATTTTGTTGAATGATGGCTGATACACGGTGAAGTGTACTTGGATTTTTTGAATCCAAGCAAAACTAACTGGAATCAACTGAAATAAAATGCTACACTAAACTAAGGAATGAAATACAAAGTTAAAGAAAGAAAAAACCCAAGCCTTAACGAGTCTAGACTTGGAAGTGAACCCTCTCCAGAGTGAAGCTCCAATAATGACGAATCATGCTCCAATGACCTTCTCCTCGTCCCGAACCGCAAGGAACACCTCCCTATCACAAAGGGCTCACTCTAGCAAAAGATTCTAAGGGGTTACATCGCTCTAGGGAGAATTAGCTTCAGATGGAGACAACTGGATATACTTTATAGCAGAGAGCAAGAGGATGTTTTGACATTAGGATTTTGCTTGGATCGAGGGATGTCAATCGGAAACCAAGGGATCCACACGATTTTAGGAGCTCCAATGATCACTTTTTGCAAAGATGTCGGGTGGGTCCGAGTTCAGAATCGAACAGGAAAAAAATGGTGAATATGGGCGATAGATGACCAGCTCTAATAGCCTAAGATGTAAGAGGGGACTGTTCAACAAGGCTCAATAACCACTCGCTTCTGATTGGTCCACATCATTCGCTATAAGATAAAATTAAAATAGAAAATAAAAATAATAGATAATAAAATAGAAAATAATTTTACTTTTAGAAACTCAAAACATATAAAATATTCCTTATTTTATGTATTGTATTTTAGTGATTTTTATTTATTTATATCAACTTATTTAATAGGGAATATTATTTATATATATTATTATTTATAGGTATTCATACTTATAGTTTATGTGTTCACATTTTTATTTGTTATTTTTAAAATAATAAAATATCTAAATAATTTATTTATTTACAACAATATTTAATACATACTTTAAATTTATTAAATATTTTTATTATTTTATTTCTATCTACAAAAAATACATTTATGTATAATGTAGGTGTACTTTACATATATATATATTAGGATTTATTATTTCTCTTTGGTGTTATTGAGGAATTTTAATGCTTATTTGTATTTTTTATAAATGTTATATTATATGTACTTTAATTTTAAAATATAATGGGACTAAAAATATATAGAATAAAATATACTCACTTTTTGTACAGATGTACAAGTACCATTGTATCCCAATTAGCCGATTTTAATATGTTAACTCAATTTTAAATGAAAACCCCACCTTCATTTTAAAGATAATGGAATTTGAAATACAATAGAGGTGAGTTTGGTTCATTTTAAGTCATATGGAGAAGATATTGATCAATGAAGTTTTCTTTTAGGCTTTTTCAACTGAGTGTACTGAGTGACATGTGCTTAATTTATTTTTACCAATGATTTTATTATTTTTTATACATTATTATGTACAAGTTTGGTGCTAAATACATCTTTATTTAGAATGTTTAGCATGATAATTAAAATATTACAAGTTTGAGCTACACACACAAATCATTGTACATAGATTTTTAGGGTTTTCTAGATATTTTTTTACATTATTTAACCCTATCCCCCCACCTCACGTCATTCACGATCAACCTAGTCAATGCTTTACTTGAACTCAGGGTTCAGGGTCAGTCAATATCATAAACATATCCATTATTTTTCATTTCTTTTTTATTCTTTTATTTTAGGTTTACATACAAGTATTTATACACTATTATAGATTATTGTTATGATGTTAATTCATGCAAGTTAGTTATATTTACTTGTATTTTACCAGGGATATACAAGATAACATGAAAGAATAAAGGTGAATGAATGGGAATTCATCACCCCCTATAATTAGCTTTGCTAGTCCCTAGTAAACACTTATTAGGAGAATAAGTGATGTAAAAAAATAAAGAAAAAAGGAAGAAAATTATAATGATTATGATTTTTAAACTTATCTTCAAAAAATCAAAGTATGGAGCTTAGTCAGACCTTTGGATTGTTAGTTTGGCATAACCTTATTGGGCATATGATTTAAAACTTAACACCCCTCTCATAAATATGTGATTCATCACTTTAAAAGTTGAAAATAGAGTTGTGTTCCCAGGTAATTAATTGCATTTAGACATTTATATTGCACTATTAGCATTCATGCATATGCAAATAATATCCATATTTTAGCGTCCATAATTGCATTAATAAGAAGTTAGAAATTCTGTTTAAATATCACATGTATATTAACTAACTTGCCATATTTTTATTCATTTTATACTAACTCTAAATGAAATAAAATGAACCCCATTGTGTACATATTACTAACATTAAAAAGGAAAAATATCATAAAAACCAATATATTTGTCAAATAAAACCAAACCTTAATTTTAAGATAAAAAGCCTCAAAGTCAAATATCTCTCACATACAGTCTCCTGTGAACCTCTTATCACTTTTTAATTAATGTACATTCAATTATATACAAATAAAGATCAAATTCAAAAGAATCAGAGTTCATATGTGAAACTTGGATTTTTGGGTCCACATTATATAATCTATATATTGACCAATTTGACCTTATCATTTTATATACAAATTAACTCTTTTTTGTTTGTTTATTTTTCATTTGATTTCTTTGATTTATCTATTAATAAAATTCATAAAAACCAAACCTTAAACAAGTTAAAAATCAAAGAAAAAGAATGAGTATGAGTCTGTATAGTCTGTAAATAAGTATCTCCTATTTTATTTCTTTATTTTCTTAATCATTAAAAATCACAAAAATTTAATTTAATATGTAAATATTACTTTATATTTTATTTGATTTATTTTAAATTCTATTATTTAAAAAAATAAAACATAAAAAATGTGGTATTTTATAGACATATAATATCACACATAAAAATATCACTTTTTACAAATGACTTCTTTTGATTTTAGTCCCTTCACGAAATTTGTAGATATCATCGAGATGAACTACTTTTATGAAGGAAAAGTTTTTATTTGACATCGTTTTCTATTTTATGTTGATTTTTTCTTGTTTTTTATTTTTGATTGTTGTGGAGCGACATGTGGCAGCTCCTTGAACCAGCATGTGCCCCCACTTAAGTCTTCTCATCCACTCTCTTTGTGGACCGTGGGATGAAGTATCCCTTCATCCAACAACCCATTTGCTTCATTTTTTCTTTTTATTCATTTCTTTTTCTTTTTAGTATGTGTCCACATGTCATCGTCTCAATCGTTTGATCTCGGCCGATCGAAAAGTCATGACCTCGTCTTCCTCCTTCTGCTTCCTTCGCCCCTCTCGACCACAATGAAGCCACAACTTCACCACTCCTCCCTCCCACCTCCCTTGACTAAGCCCTCCGTCCTTCTCATTCTCGCTCCACAACCCATGTCTCCTCTCTACCCTCCACATCGTGTCGTACCTCCTTCTTTCTTGGGAAACCCTATCCGAGCCCCATCAAAACCACGACCATCACCCCCTTTTGCCATCATCTGCCAAACAAGAGGAGGTCGGACATCATCTTGAGCTCCCCGAGTAGTGACAGACCTCAAAGGGTCTTTATAGGCGGTGATGGCTCCCCGCTCTTCTCTGAGTGATATTCGTGGGCTCTCCCACGTAGTAGAAATTCACATCTCTGTTGAATCTTCGAGGTCCTCTCGTGGACCTCGGAGTCTATAACCGAGGATGTTCCGACGAGCAGCACACCCATGCAAACCCTTCTCCTTCCACCCATCCCAGGTGACCTCTTCCCTTCTTCTTCTTTATTCATTGTTGTTTTATTTTCCTATTCCATCTTCTTCCCCAAATTCCCTTGATTTCATCCAAATCCACTCCCCCTTTTCAAAAGTAATCCCAAAGCACCTTCGTCTCCATATCTCCAATCCCCCAATCCGTTAACCAAATAGCCCCAATTCTTCTTGTTCTGTCCATTTTCTTCTTCTTCTTCAAACCTTCTTCTTCTCAGCCTTTTGTGAACCCAAATCGATACCCTTCTTTCTTCGTGCCATCATCATTCGATTCGGTGATCCCACTCCCATCTTTGCTTCATGTGATACATCTTGACTCTCGTAAAGAGTCAAGATTCATGCCCCACCTTCATCGCCTCGACTAAGGACAACCGCCCTGTTTCATTCACTCTTCGTCACGTAGAGCCTTGAGCTCTAGCACTTCAAAAACCATTGAAGGTGACCTGATACTTAAAGAAGGATTGAGGATTGTTGAGCCGCAATACCCAACACAGTTCATCCCCTCGATCATGGTCTCAATCATGGTGGAGATCAAGGTCAGAGTTATTTCCTTTTGGTTGTGTTGAAGGATATGGGAAGATCCTCAAGCGCATCACGGAAGCATGTGGATCACATCGAATGTGATCGGGAGCAACTAGTCGCACCAGTTGCTTCGGGCAGCAGAATTTAAAAATTTTAAATGTGATGAAACTGAAGGATATGGTATAATCCTCAAGCGCATCACGGAAGCGTGAGCTTCGTATCGAATACGACGAGGAGCGACTAGTCGCACTAGTTGCTCGATGCAACGGAATTTAAAAAATTTTATTACGATGAAACCACATGATCCAAGAACACTTCTCAGATCGTTTCGCCTAAACCACAAACAAGTAATAGGATTACCTCTTGAAGCGTGGTTGCGATCGAGTCTCTAAACGAAGAGACCTCCTGTCTCAAGTCCGATCCGACGGAGGAGACGCTTGCGAGCGCGGGGATGAACCGCGTGCTTCTCGCAATCCATGTTGATGATCCAAGCGGCGGATCTCCTGATCTCAACACACGAGATCCGACGTCTTCTTCACGAGCGAGGCGCATCGAAGGAGATGGAGATCCACGAGCAGAAGAACGGGCAGCATAACGACGATGTCGCGGCGATGGAGAACCTCTCCATGGCATCCATGGTGGACGGCCATGAGAGGGAGAGAGAGGGCTGACGTCTAGAGAGAAAGAGAGAGAGAGAGAGAGATGCTTCTCAAGCATTATGTGTAAAGAAGATCAATGGGGTGCCTCTCCTTTTATAGGGTTTTGGGATCCATGGATCTCAATCCATGGGACAATACAAATCCAATGGCTCTCATTGATTGTGTTTCTTTTAATGGCTAAGATTTGTGTTGGTAAAACCAACAACAATTAATTTAATTTAAATTAAATATATGTTGATAAATCAACACAATTTAATCACAAAATTAAATCATCAATACATGGAGATAATGGAAGAGAGAGCCTCCTTCCATGTGGAGAGGGGGGACGGCCTCCCTTTCCTAATGGGAGTGGTGGCCGTCCACCCTCCTCCATTAGGAAGGTGGCTATTTTACCTCTTATGCAATCTCCATTATTTGCAACAACTATTGTTGCAAATTATTCTACAAAAATAATTCACAATTATTTTGTAGACATTGTAATCTTGCCATTGAAAAATTTGTGAATCATATTCACAACCCAAAACAAAATGTAAATTACATTTTCAGTTCAATATCCAATGTGAATCCAATTCACATTAACATTTAACTAACAAATGTAAATTACAAATATCTCTCTCTTATATATTATAAATCACATTATAATATATATGACTAATATGGATATTGCTATCCACATTATTCATATCCATGATAATTAAATCACATTTAATCATCTTGGATCTTTATTCTTCTGTCCTCAAACAATATGAATCATATTCACATTATTTACATCTTTGATAATTAAATCACATTCAATTATCTCAGATAACTCTCTTTATAATATGAATCAAATTCATATTACTAATGATAATTAAATCACATTTAATTATCCATTTTCTCAATGATCGGATACATATATCAACAATAGAATTATCCATGAACTCTTTCAAGGATAATGTGCTTTCTCCGCGAATACTTGGAGATAAGGACATGGCGATTATATTGTTCCATGTATAGTGACATGGATATTGAGATTATATCTCATATCCAGATCGCGGGCCTCCCATAGATGCTTGATTAAATCAAGACCGCAAATCTAATCTTCTCATTGCATCTGAATCACATTCAGATCAATGTCCAACATTTGGACTAAGATCAGATTACTTCTCTACTGAGAGGAGTCACTAAAATCCAGACCCGTTTCATCACTCCCTAGGAATGGAAGCGTCATGGTTATACAATCGTTTATGATCACATCACCCTCAGGTATTCCCAATACCTGTACATCCTACATACTGGAAGACTCATAATAAACCCGAAGTATTAGATCAACTTTATACTGTCTACTTCAGGGTTTTATCAGTAAGTTTCTCATTCGATCATTGGGAGTCGGTATCGATCATACACTTTCCAAAAGCATATATCATACCTAGGTCTTGATCATATACTTTCCGAAAGTATATATCAAACCTACAAATTCAGTCAAGCTTCCAAAGCGAGACGACCATGCGCATGTAATTTGATTCTTCCCAATATCTCATGAGTGAGCTCATGTCTTCCGGTTCAGTAACTGAACCTGTATGATCCCTTTGAGAGATCGTATTACTCATATGCCCTTATATGCACACCAGCGCGCCGGTGTATAGACCTTGATTAGGTCATCAACCTATTGGTCTGCCAAATATACATACTCAGACATATAGTAACACATCTGTCTCCGGTCAGAGGATGTGTGCCTATATCATGACAGCATATGATATAGGACTTTGTTTATCTCGATCTCGTTAAGTCAACTCTTTGACCTAACTAATCTGACACCTCCGAATCTCTATTCCTATGCAGAGGACCTGCATCAAGAGGTCGGTCAGATATCAGCCTAACTGAGAAAGGATTGCCATCTCCTACTCAGGCTGGAGATCATATCTTTACAATCATTTGACGGTGCTTGATGAGTCCTCAATCTAACTCATTAGATATTCATCCAAGCACCAGCCTCTATGATTCAATAATTGAATCAATAGTTGTATGATCATTAAGATGGCCATGGTACATAACCCTAATTGTACTAAGGGGCCTATTATGCAAATTATGTATTCTTTATTTCAGATTAAGGAGTGAATTGCAATAATATTTATTGCATAATGGCTCGCCGTGGGCTCGCATGTCCAACAATCTCCCACTAGCCCAAAGAGCCATTAATGGGCTAATCATTTAAACCCACACTCATGTGACAATCATAGGATATTTAGAAATAATAGCTAGGTAAGCTGATCAGTCACTCTGTTCCCAAGAGACTATGCCAAGTCCTTTTACGGCACTTGCATATCTCCTAGTAACAGTGCTCGCATCCAATGCGAATGTTGCATCCTATGCAACCAATACTTAATTTTGTCGGTTATAGTGTCATTGACACTACATCTTATTAATTATCATAACCAGTATTCCCATAATCCTTTTAGAATACCTTCATTCCTGGAGATCTCTATCTCCTAAGGTATCTACAGTCAAGACCCTTATAGATCACTATCTACAAGATCTTAAACTTTTGAAGATAAGACTTTGAGATCACTATCTCTAAGTTTTATCATCTTTGAAGATATTGTTATTACTGCAACTAAGTGTTTTATTTCCAGAGTAGGATTAGTAACAGTTTACTACTCCTACTGCATCGCAGACATCTGGCTCTTGTACACATCTAGCATATACCCAGCTTCTCATAACTGATGCACAAGTGCAAGCAGTTCTAGCATTCACTTCCTCAACTCTTTGAGGTGCTATCCCTTTTGACAGGTCACTACCACATCTTAAGGGAAGGAAGCCTTTCTTGGAATTTTTTCAGAAAATGGAATAAGTCCAAGGTGTACTACTAATGTGGCGATCCCAATACCCTCTTCTCTTTGTTTCTGAATGTCTTCAAAACTAAGATTTAAGAGGTATCCTTGAGATCATATCTCAAGGTATGGAACAACCAAATTATAAAACACTTATATCATTCTAAATGATTAGAATATTATCTACATTTAGCACGATGAACACAATGGCACTCCCACTAAGCTTCACATGGTTCATCAAGATTTTATCTGAAATCATAACATTTATAATTTCATCAAATCTTATGTTCCAATTACAAGAAACTTATTGGAGTCCAAAGATGGAGTTCTTCATCTAGCACACCTTGCTTTCCTCAACCATGAAGTCCTGGGGCTACTTCATATGAATATCCTCAGAGAGGTATTCATAGAGGAATGCAATCTTGACTCACATCATGAAGATGTCATAGACAAGTTGTGTAGCTATAGTTAGCAATATTCTGATGGGTTAAAGCAAGGTCACTGGAGAGCAAGTCTCATCGCAAGCGATGCCTTCTCTTCGGTGTATAGCTCATGGCTACGAACCGTGCTTTGAAGGTCTATACCTTCTCATCAGGTTCCCTCTTTCTCTTGAAGATCCATTTACACCTTAATGGGTCTTACCCATATAGGTGGATCCTCGATGGTCCATATACAACACCAGTATATGAAGTCTACATTAGATTTTTATTGCTAACATACATCTCTCCATGTCATGATCCTTAGGAGCTTCATCACATGAAGTCCGATCATTTTCAGATTTAACTGACACATGGAATCCATCCTCATACTTATTTGAAGAGGTATTAATGTTTCATCTTTAATTATCTATTTTAGTTTCCGAGTTCAGGAGCCTCATTATCTTTTCAAGATTAAATGAGTTCCTTTACTTCATTTTCATCTTGATTCTCAAGAGAGTCATCCTATAAGAATCATATTCTCAAAGATGTGATCTTTTAAGAATCTCAAGGTCATAAAGTAGGTATCTAATACCATCCTTTATTTTCCTAATGAAGTAGCACTCTCTGGTGCTAGATTCCAGCTTACCAGCTTGGGACCTTATTAAGTGTATAATGTAGTCTCTACCACATATACATATACCTGGAAACTAAGAGATAATTATGCTAAGATTAATCATTGATCAAATCATGTCGCACATGATCAATTGTATCTCCCTACAACTCTATTGAGTTAAGGTTCATTAGGAGGGGTGAGATAGGAATGATATTCACATCTCTATAAGGTATTCCTTGAATTCATCTAATAGGTACAAGCTACCTTGGTTAGATCAAATTCATTTTCATCTTTCTTCAAACTTTGGTTCTGAACCAAAATTGTGAAATCTTTGAACACTTCAAAGTTTTATAAGGTGAAGAGAAGAAATTTCATATCATACATAATCATCAATAGATATCACATATCCATAATGTTTACTATGATATAGATGATTCTCATACATCAATATGTATGAGATCCTGAATACCTTAACATCTTAAATCTTTCCCAAAGAAAGGTGTATTGGACATTTCTTTTGAATACAATATTCATAAGTATGTAAGATTTGAATCTTTAGACAATCTAAAGTTTCATGTCTTACCTAGTCCATTGATCTCATCAACAGACATATGTCCAAAACTTGATGCCAGATCATTGTCAAAAGATCTTTATCCTCCTATTGATCTTTAAAGGTTTAATTTTCAGTATTAGAAATCTTAACGAACCATTCATTAATTTTCTAATTTAATAGAGTCCACTAGATTTTAGATTACTATCTGAAATATCTCCATCATAACTCTTTATGATAGATTTATTACAGAATTCATGTTTATATCCAACAATTAGAAATAAACAATGAGTGTATTCTAATATCTAGGTCATAGAGACATTCTCTAAGACTAAGGGCTCCCACTGAAAATATGAGGTCTATTGATCTCATGGAATTTGTTGCAACAATTGCATCACTTTCAACATGGATGACCAATAAACCTTAAGATCAAATTTCTAATATTCTAATACATATGCAATCAATTGCAAGTGTCATTAGAAGATTGAGATACAGTTATTAGACTTTACCTTATCAAATAAGTAAGTCAATTTCAATGATTATATCTAGGTTATTCTGATGTGTTATCTGATTCCTTCTCTAAGGATTCTAGATAGATTTGATAGTCATACTATCAACACATCAACATATTGCAGTATTGGCATTCATCCAACTCCTTGGATGTTACTTGGAAGTCACAGAAGTACAGTCAACTCTTTGATTATACTTCTTGTTTGGGTCCATCCCATGCTTCCACTGCGCTCCCTTTATCTATAAACAACCATTGCTTAAGACTAAGGACCTCTTATGTTAAATTCAAAAGAATTTAATGTAAGAGCATTTCGACATTTATACATGCTTCATCCAATTCATACAATATGAATATTACGAAGCTTCATGAATGACTAGAGTATAGAAAGTAGAATGATGACACTCATCAACTACATCCATCTAAACTCTTAAAACATAGGTTCAGGTAGGTACTCAAACAATTTGAATACATCATCTCTTATAGAGCTACCATTCTACATGATGCAGAGAACCATGTCATTCATGATTAAATATCAAGAGCAAATATGTATGCCAGAATATCTTTATTGATTTTATAGGGATTATTTGACAATTGCGATCATCATTGACATGTCACTTCCAAAGTACATTCGATGAGATCAAGACTTATAGAGACATACAAACCCTAGGGTTTTAGTCCTATTATCTTATTCAATTATCATTCCTCATTATTATGAGGAAACTTGCACAATGCAATCACATACATTATGTGTCCAATTGCAAGTACAATATCTGGATCAAAGGGTCCAATCCATGATATTTTACTGGTTATTATTGAGTATAATATTGAGTGGGTTTAGTGAAGGATTATCTGAAATAAGAAATTTGCATAAACATATATAAATATATAATTTACTTTGATTTAGGAATTTTTATATCAAACTTATCTTGCCATGTCAACAATGAAAATTCATTCCCTTAATCACTTTCAATGTAAGAGATATACTTACCATTATATCTCAGCAAGATCTGGGATCTCCTCTTTATCTTTGTTACATCCCAATAATATGAGAAACTGCAACTCCAATAAAGAGAAGCGAGAACACATTCCGCCTTGCAAGTCCAACTTGCATTTCCCAATTCGGTCTTTAACACCCGGGCCCACCACCCCTAAGGTGATGTTGACCCGTCGTTAATTGAACCAACCGTCAACAGGAATAGAACTCGCTATGCGCAATCCAATATCACCCCAATAATATGAGGATCCGATATTGGGGTCACTACGCATACGGCCTTACTCTTTCGAGAAGCAAAGAGTCCGATCCAAATGCGCTTGTATATAGGAGCTGTCACTACGTACAGGCGTCTCCTATATACAATCCCTGGCGACGGAAACCCTTCGCCTTGACAGGAGACCATGGATGTCACTTATGTGATCCTCCACCTCTTATTCAAATTTAATTAATTACTATGAATCACATTCATATAATTAATTCTTCCAAGGGAATTATTAACTCTAATCATATTAGAGTATTCTTAATTGGACATAATTAACTTAACCATATTAAATTAATTATCAATCCAATTCAATCACTCAAACTTAATTTTATGCTTGAATATATATGGTTTTATTCTCAAAGTACGTATTAATTTGTATTTTAATAATTAGAAAAATACATCTTAATCCCTCGGACATTATCCCGGCCCTACCCGCTGTCATGGCCACTACCGGCGGGAGTGGGACGGACCGCATACGTTGCAACCCGCTACCTCAGCGATCCCCGACTAGACACCATATCCGCCTCGGGAAAGGATAATGCCAAATTGATTAATTTGTACTTGAGATGATCATCGGTTTTTCAACCGAAATTATACCATATAGTAATCAAAACAATTTTGATTATAAGGAAATTTGCTAGACAAATTCCCAATCCTATTCAAGCAAGGAGTTTAATGATTGTGATTCCAATTATGATTTAGATCAAATCTAATCAATTAATTGATTGGGACCAAGTCAATTAAGGAAATAATCATATTCCAATATTTTTCAAATATTTTCCATAATTATTTCATGAAATTAACAATTAATTTCACTAATTAACAATCACATAGTTCTTGATTAGGAAAGTAATTTCAGCAGTGACCCCTACTTACTAAAATTAGCATATCTCAATCAATTTAAATCCAAATTAAGCAAAGTAAGTTTCCATAGTTTGCTAACTTGATTTACAACAGAACCTATGTGATTTGCACGCATTTCGAGGCATTTCCAAACAGTAATTAACTCCTTAATTACGTTAAGATTCGCAGTTCACGTAACAGTGTATACATGTTCATTAAAACTACCATATCTAGAGCATTCGAAATCCGATTTACGCAAACTCAGATTCTATGGTTTCCTTATTTAATGTGGAACAAAATCCAAGTGCTATTTTTGTGTATAAACAATTTAAACAGGGCTGAAAAAATACACTAAACAGATCTGCGAAATCAAATGCGATAAAAACTTTCGCGACCTTAACGAACCCAAGTCGTCCTCGATTTGCGAATCATATTCAAAACCGTCGACCTAAGGCTCTGATACCACTTGAAGGATATGGTATAATCCTCAAGCGCATCACGGAAGCGTGAGCGTCGTATCGAATACGACGAGGAGCGACTAGTCGCACTAGTTGCTCGATGCAGCGGAATTTAAAAAATTTTATTACGACGAAACCACATGATCCAAGAACACTTCTCGGATCGTTTCGCCTAAACCACAAACAAGTAATAGGATTACCTCTTGAAGCGTGGTTGCGATCGAGTTTCTAAACGAAGAGACCTCCTGTCTCAAGTCCGATCCGACGGAGGAGACGCTTGCGAGCGCGGGGATGAACCGTGTGCTTCTCGCAATCCATGTTGATGATCCAAGCGGTGGATCTCCTGATCTCGACACACGAGATCCGACGTCTTCTTCACGAGCGAGGCGCACCGAAGGAGACGGAGATCCACGAGCAGAAGAACGCGCAGCATAACGACGATGCCGCGGCGATGGAGAACCTCTCCATGGCATCCATGGTGGACGGCCATGAGAGGGAGAGAGAGGGCTGACGTCTAGAGAGAAAGAGAGAGAGAGAGAGAGAGAGAGAGAGAGAGAGAGATGTTTCTCAAGCATTATGTGTAAAGAAGAGCAATGGGGTGCCTCTCCTTTTATAGGGTTTTGGGATCCATGGATCTCAATCCATGGGACAATACAAATCCAATGGCTCTCATTGATTGTGTTTCTTTTAATGGCTAAGATTTGTGTTGGTAACCAACAACAATTAATTTAATTTAAATTAAATATATGTTGATAAATCAACACAATTTAATCACAAAATTAAATCATCAATACATGGAGATAATGGAAGAGAGAAAAGCCTCCTTCCATGTGGAGAGGGGGGACGGCCTTCCTTTCCTAATGGGAGTGGTGGCCGTCCACCCTCCTCCATTAGGAAGGTGGCTATTTTACCTCTTATGCAATCTCCATTATTTGCAACAACTTGTGTTGCAAATTATTCTACAAAAATAATTCACAATTATTTTGTAGACATTGTAATCTTGCCATTGAAAAATTTGTGAATCATATTCACAACCCAAAACAAAATGTAAATTACATTTTCAATTCAATATCCAATGTGAATCCAATTCACATTAGCATTTAATTAACAAATGTAAATTACAAATATCTCTCTCTTATATATTATAAATCACATTTATAATATATATGACTAATATGGATATTGCTATCCACATTATTCATATCCATGATAATTAAATCACATTTAATCATCTTGGATCTTTATTCTCCTGTCCTCAAACAATATGAATCATATTCACATTATTTACATCTTTGATAATTAAATCATATTCAATTATCTCAGATAACTCTCTTTATAATATGAATCAAATTCATATTACTCATGATAATTAAATCACATTTAATTATCCATTTTCTCAATGCTCGGATACATATATCAACAATAGAATTATCCATGAACTCTTTCAAGGATAATGCGCTTTCTCCGCGAATACTTGGAGATAAGGACAGGGTGATTGTAATGTTCCACGTATAGTGACATGGATATTGAGATTATATCTCATATCCAGATCGCGGGCCTCCCATAGATGCTTGATTAAATCAAGACCGCAAATCTAATCTTCTCATTGCATCTGAATCACATTCAGATCAATGTCCAACATTTGGACTAAGATCAGATTACTTCTCTACTGAGAGGAGTCACTAAAATCCAGACCCGTTTCATCACTCCCTAGGAGTGGAAGCGTCATGGTTATACAATCGTTTATGATCACATCACCCTCAGGTATTCCCAATACCTGTACATCCTACATACTGGAAGACTCAGAATAATCCCGAAGTATTAGATCAACTTTATACTGTCTACTTCAGGGTTTTATCAGTAAGTTTCTCATTCGATCATTGGGAGTCGGTATCGATCACACACTTTCCAAAAGCATATATCATACCTAGGTCTTGATCATATACTTTCCAAAAGTATATATCAAACCTACAAATTCAGTCAAGCTTCCAAAGCGAGACGACCATGCGCATGGAATTTGATTCTTCCCAATATCTCATGAGTGAGCTCATGTCTTCCGGTTCAGTAACTGAACCTGTATGATCCCTTTGAGAGATCGTATTACTCATATGCCCTTATATGCACACTAGCGCGCCGGTGTATAGACCTTGATTAGGTCATCAACCTATTGGTCTGCCAAATGTACATACTTAGACATATAGTAACACATCTGTCTCCGGTCAGGGGATGTGTGCCTATATCATGACAGCATATAATATAGGACTTTGGTTATCTCGATCTCGTTAAGTCAACTCTTTGACCTAAACTAATCTGACACCTCCGAATCTCTATTCCTATGCAGAGGACCTGCATCAAGAGGTCGGTCAGATATCAGCCTAACTGAGAAAGGATTGCCATCTCCTACTCAGGCTGGAGATCATCTCTTAACAATCATTTAACGGTGCTTGATGAGTCCTCAATCTAACTCATTAGATATTCATCCAAGCACCAGCCTCTATGATTCAATAATTGAATCAACAGCTGTATGATCATTAAGATGGCCATGGTACATAACCCTAATTGTACTAAAGGACCTATTATGCAAATTATGTATTCTTTATTTCAGATTAAGGAGTGAATTGCAATAATATTTGTTGCATAATGACTCGTCGTGGGCTTGCATGTCCAACAGAAACCACATGATCAAAGAACCTTTCTCGGATCGTTTCATCTAAGCCACAATAGGTATAAGATTTACCTCTTGAAGCATGGTTGCGATCGAGTCTCTAAATGAAGAGACCTCATGTCTCAAGTCCGATCCAATGGAGGAGACGCTTACGAGCGTGTTGATGAGGCGTGTCCTTCTCGCAATCCATGTTGATGATCCAAGCGACAAATCTCCTGATCTCGTCACACGAGATCCGACGTCTTCTTCACGAGCGAGACCAAGCGAAGGAGACGGAGATCCACGAGCAAGTACTCCGACAGCATAGTGACGATGCTGCGGCGAAGGCGAGTCTCTCAATGGCTCCATGGTGGACGGCCATAAGAGAGAGAGGCAGAGAGGCACATGACATGTAGAGAGAGAGGAAGAGAGAATTCGTTGTTGTCGTAAAATGTTTGCTTTGAAGAGCAAGGGGTGCCTCTTCTTATATAGGATTTTGGGAGTCCATGGATCCCAATCCATAGACAACACACAATCAATGGTTGAGATTGATTTGTGTTTCTTTCAATAGCTAAGATGTTGTTGTAAAAATACAACAACAATTGATTTAATTTGAATTAATTTATATTGATAAATCAACATAATTAATCCCAATTTAAATCACTTTGACTGGTCTTGGAGATAATGAGGAGACAAACCTCATCCCCTAAAAAAGGAGGATGGCTACCAATCATCTCATGAGATCTCATTATCTCAGGAGATCTCAATATCTCATGATATCTCCAAGATTTACAACAACAATTGTTGTAAATATTTTTCACAAAAAAATTCACAATTATCTTGTGAAAACTCTTCAATCAAGCCATTGAAATTATGTGAATCTCATTCACAACCAAAAACTAAATTATTTTTTAAATTAATCATTCAATGTGCATCCAATTCACATTAATCAATTAATCAACAAATATAAATCATAATATGCTCTCTCTAATATATTATAAATCACATTTATAATATACCTGAATAATATGGACAATGCTATCCACATTATTCATATCGATGATAATTAAATCACATTCAATCATCTTGGATCTCAATTCTCATGTGCCCAAATAATATGAATCACATTCACATTATTCACATCTTTGATGCATTTAATTATCTTATATAACTCCCCTAATAATATGAATAATATTCATATTATTCATGATAATTAAATCACATTTAATTATCCATTTTTCTCAATGCTCGGATACATATATCAACAATGAAATTATCCATGAACTCTTTCAAGGATAATGCACTTTCTCCGCGGATACTTGGAGATAAGGATAGGGCGATTGTATTGTTCCACGTATAGTGACTTGGATATTGAGATCACATCTCAAATCCAGATCTTGCGGACCTCCCATAGATGCTTGATTAAATCAAGACCGTAAATCTAATCTTCTCATTATATATGAATCACATTTCAAATTAATGTCCAACATTTGGACTAAGATCAGATTACTTCTCTATGAGAGGAGTCACTAAAATCCATAGTTGCTTCATCACTCCCTCGAAATGGAAGCGTCATGGTTATACAATTGTTTATGATCACATCACCCTCAGACATTCCCAATACATGTACATCCTCCATACTGGAAGACCTAGAATAAATCCAAAGTATAAGATCAATTTTACACTATCTACTTCAGAGTTTATCATCAAATTTCTCATTCGATCATTGGGAGTTGGTATCGATCATATGCTTTCCAAAAGTATATATCATACCCAGGTGTTGATCATATACTTTTCCAAAAGTATATATCAAACCTACAAATTCAGTCAATATTCCAAAGCGAGACAACCATGTACAGAATTTGATTCTTCCCAATATCTCATGAGTGAGCTCATGTCTTCCGATTCAGTGATGAACCTATATGATCCCATTGAGAGATCGTATTACTCATATGCCCTTATATGTACACCAACGCGTCGGTGTATAGACCTTGATTAGGTCATCAACCTATTGGTCTGCCAAATGTACAAACTCAGGCATATAGTAACACATCTATCTCCGGTCAGAGGATGCGTGCCTATATCGTGACAGCATACGACATAGGACTTTGGTTATCTCGATCTCGTTAAGTCAACTCTTTGACCTAACTAATCTGACACCTCTGAATCTCTATTCCCATGCATAGGACCTGCATCAAGAGGTATGTCAGATATCAGCCAAGTGAGAAAGGATTGCCATCTCCTACTCAGGCGGGAGATCATCTCTTAACAATCATTTGATGGTACTTGATGAGTCCTCAATCTAACTCTTTAGATATTCATCCAAGCACCAGCCTCTATGATTCAATAATTGTATCAACATCTATATGATCATTAAGATGGCCATGGTACATAATCCTAATTGTACTAAGGGACCTATTACACAAATTAGTTATTCTTCATTTCAGATCAGGGAATGATATTCGCAATAACATTTATTGCATAATGGCTCGTCGTGGGCTCGCATGTCCAACAATCTCCCACTAACCCAAAGAACCATTAATGGGATAATCATTTAAACATGCACTCATGTGAGAATCATAACTATTTAGAAAAATAACTAGGTAAGTTGATCTGTCACTAAGTTCCCAAGAGACTACGCCAAGTTCTTTTACGGTACTTGCATATCCCCTAGTAACAGTGCTCGCATCCAATGCGAATGTTGCATCTTATGCAACCAATACTCAATTTTATTAGTTATAGTGTCTTTGGCACTACATCTCGATAATTATTATAACCAATATGTACATAATCCTCATCAGAATACCCTTATTCCTGGAGATCTCTATCTCCTAAGGTATCCAAAGTTAAGACCTTTTAGATCACTATCATTAGAGTCTTAAGTTCTTGAAGATAAGACTTTGATATCACTATCTCAAGAATCTTTTGAAGATATTGTTATTACTGCAATCAAGTGTTTTATCTCCTTAGTAGGATTAGTAACATTTACTACTCCCACTGCATGGCAGATATCTGACTTTTCTACTCATGTAGCATACACCCGTCTTCTCATAACTGATGCATAAGGGCAAGCAATTTTAGCATTCACTTCCTCAACTCTTTGAGGTGATAACCCTTTAGATAGGTCAGTACCATATCTTAAGGGAAGGAATCCTTTCTTGGAATTTTCCAGAAAAATGGAACATGGCCAAGGTGTACTACTAATGTGATAGTCCCAATACCCTCTTCTCTTTGCTTTTGAACATCTTCAGAACTAAGATCTAAGAGGTATCCTTGAGATCATATCTCAAGGTATGGAATAGCCAGTCTATGAAACACTTATTATTATCCTTATATCTTTCCAAATGATTAGGGTATCATCTACATTTAGCATGATGAACACAATGGCACTCCCATTAAACTTCGCAAGGTTCATCAAGATTCTATCTGAAATCATAACATTTTCATCAAATCTTATGTTCCGACTATAAAAAGCTTATTTTGAGTCCACAGATGGAGTTATTTAGCTTGCACAGCTTGCTTTCCTCAACTATGAAGCCAATTGTTCGTCTGCTCAGAAGGAGCTTTGGGAGGAGCCGAAGGTCCTCGACATACCCTACCAGATTCCATTGGTGGTCCTTGGGGACTTCAATATGGTCAGGTTCTGCTTGGAAAAGAGGGGTGGTCTACCGCCCTCGAGAGGAGAAATGGAGGACTTCAATAATTGCATTGACCACTGTCAGCTGATGGATCATGACGCTTCTGGTAACACGTGGTCTTGGTCCAACTCCTCAGTTAGGCACGCTATAATTGTTGCCCAGTTGGATCGTGCTCTTGTCAACGATGCATGGCTAACCTTATTCTCGCACTCAAAGCTTAACTACATTCTGCTATCGTCAAGCGAACATCTCCTTCTCTCTATCCGATATGCGGACACGCCGAGCAAGCGGAAACTGTTTCATTGCTTTGACTATTGAGCGACCCGTCCTGGGTACATTGACACGATAACCACTGTGTGAATGACACGGTATATGGGCAACCTGTTGTTTTGCCTACAACAGAAGCTGAAGGCTGTCAAGAGGCCATTGCATTCTTGAGCCTTTAAAGAGGCGAATGTATTCAATGACGTCAAGGCAATGGAGGGTTCGCTAAAGACAATCAATGAGATCCTTAGTGCAGACCCATTGGACCCTTACATGGCACAACTCGAAGTGGACGCTAAGGCCTATATGGATAAATTGGATGTCGACCTGGAATCTGCTTGGAGGCAAAAGAGCCGGTTGGACTGGCGAAGGCTTGGGGACAGAAATACGAAGTTTTTCCACTCGACGGCTAAACGTTGGGTTTCGAGAAACTCCATCCCAACTCTCTTAGATCAAAATTGGTTGTTGATTGATAAAAGCTCGAAAGTGGCTTTCGAGGCGGTGAACTTCTTTGGGGCGCTCCTTGGGTTGGCGTTGCCGCGACCTCTTAGGCTTGATCCCCCGACCCCTAAGCTGCTCCTTATGGATGAGGAGAGAAGCTAGCTTGTAAGTCCATTTGGAGTGGATGAGGGTTGGGCAGCCCTTTGCGATATTCCATCCACCAAGGCCCCATGCCCTGACGAGTTTAACGCGGGATTTCTTAAAGACATTGGGACATCGTTAAGGACACGTTCTGCAAAGCAATGGATTTTCTTCACAAAGGAAACAACATGGTGAGGGAATTCAACCACACTTTCCTCACGCTTGTGCCGAAAGCTAGCTCCCCGATGGGTTTGGGAGACTACAGGCCCATAGCCTGCTGCAACGTCATTTATAAGATCTTTGCAAAGCTACTAGCCTCGCGAATGGCCATTGTCTTACCTCAACTTATATCTCTCAACCAGTCCGCTTTCATCAAGGGAAGAACTATCGGTGACAGCACTCTCTTGGCGCAAGAATTGGTTGGGGTGTTCGACCGTAAATCTCACATCCATCGCACCTGCTTGAAGATAGATCTAACCAAGGCTTTTGACATAATAGAGCACTCCTTCATACTGAGGAGCCTGGACGTAATGGGTTTTGACCCCGTTTGGGTGGCCTGGATCTCCAGCTACATCATCACAACTTCATTCTCCATCCTAATTAATAGCTCTTCGGTGGGATTCTTCAAACGAACGCGGGGGCTGAGGCAGGGTGTCCTCTTAGCCCTCTTCTCTTCGTGGTTGGAATGAAAACACTGTCAAATATGGTGGAGGCCGTGGTAGCTGGGGGAAGACTCAAGCCCTTGGGCCGTGGCCATCGTGTGGCACCTACGCATCTCATCTATGCCGATGACCTTCTATTTTTCTGCAACGGCTCCTCAACCTTGCTCCATGCGATATCATATGTTCTTGAGGGGTTCGATCATATCATTGGGCTGAAGATGAATGCGCGCAAGAGCAAGCTTTTTAGACCTAAGGGTGCTCCCGACAATTTTGGTTCCCATCTTCGGCTGGGTGTGCTGAGGCACGCCCTGCCTACCACTTACCCGGGTCTTCCTCTGACCTCTACTTATGGCAGGGGTTCCTTTGCGAGGTCTTTAGAAGAACGGGTAAGGGCCTTTCTAGGCGGTTGGAAAGCTTCGACGCTCACACTACCCGATCGCTTGCAGTTCCTCAACACCATCATTGTTGGGATCTCTCTCTACTGGGTTACGGGGATCCTTATCCCTCGTGGCTCCGCCATTCGGGTTGACAAGATGTGTGCTAACTTCCTTTGGGGATACAGGCATCACAGCGTGAGCTGGCGGACCACCTGCCTCCCAAAGGCAGAGGGTGGGCTTGGTTTGTGTTCCTTGGTCATGATGCGTGAGGCTATGATTGTGGCCTAGGCTTGGCAAATTCTTACCGCGGAACGTTCTATATGGGCCATATACATGCGGCATAGATACTTGCACAACCGTTCTTTTTGGGAGGTTGAGCCTAAATGTAACAACTCATTGCTGTGGAAGACGATCCTTCGTGGTCGGGACTCTTACCGTGGTGTGATTTCCTCCTCAAACGATCATCACACCTAGACACGCTCCTCCAACGGGTTCTCCTTCTCGCAAGCTGTGGATTTGGTCAGATTCTGTGATGATGTTGTTCCTTGGGCTGATGTGGTGTGGTGCAAGAGTGTTGTTCCGAAGCACTCGTGCGTTCTATACCGTGCCATTATCAACAGACTCCCCACTCTGGATAGGCTTGCGAGGATGGCAATTTGTCAGTCTGGACCTTGCTACCTATGTGGTTATGGAAATGAGACCCGCGATCACATCTTTTTTGAGTGCAGCTTCGCCGTGGATACGTGAGCCCGGGTCTTTGCGAGTCTGGGGCTCTTGCAATCGCCATGAACTGTACTTTGCAACCTTGTGGATTGGATATTGCGCCTCCCTAATGGGTATACGCGCTGCCTTTGGTGTGTGGCCTTAATCGTTGCTGCTTGGGAAATTTGGAGGGAAAGGAACCAAAGATGGGTGGTTGCCTCGATTGTCTCCGCTGCTCATCTTATCATGTAATAATGATGGTCCGGAATTTTGCTGACTCGGGCAATTATTCAAAGTTAGGAGAATTCCATTTTTGACGAACTTGTAGAGTTTTGAACTTTTTGTGTTTTCATGTGGAAAACTCCTTACCACACTTCTCTTGTACAAGTGTTCCATTTATGGGCAAAACAAAAGAAATTATTACCCATAAAAAATTGTTCCTATGCATAGTATGGAATCCACATTAGTGGAATCTAATCGATGACAGTTCTAAAGTCATAAGATTTATATTAAAAAACTATTTAAGGTCCATTTAAATGAGTGATTAGATCTCATTATCCGCGATAAGAGGGTTTTATATCAGATTAAGCAATCACATGATAAATTGATTAAACCAAAACTACATCATCAGTTGTGCCTCTATCTAAAATATGTATATCCTTTCTTTTTCAAACAAAGGGAACAAAAACTTAATTATCACTTATCCCTTGTCCAACCAGCAGCTTAATAAAATTTGATGCGCAATTGTCTCCACGGTCTAAACAACAAAAGCCATTTTGGATGGAAGGTCCACAAAGCGTAATAAAGGAACCACCCTCCCTCCCCCACATGATAGAAGCGACAAGCACCGGACTATAACGCCGCCAGCCAAGTTATCACGATCGGGCTCCGGACCGAGTGCACTCCATCCTTCCACACGAGAGCGCCAAACTCCGGTCTCGGCTGCCGGACCTTGGGGGTGAAGGTGACTTTGTATGTCATCTTCTGGTACTTGCTGGTGAATCGGAGGACGTCCGGCTCGACAACTACGGCGGCCCCCTTGAACGGGGTAACCTTCACGTGGTACGTCGACGACGGCGGACCTACGTTCGTCACCACGCGCCGCAGAGTCAAGGTGGACGGGGAGGGCTGCTCAGGGAACACGGCAGAAATGGCCGGGTAATTGAAGTCCCCAGGTGAGGCGAGCGCATTCCGGCACGTCCGGTTGGTCGTTCTAGAGAAGGCCTTCAGCTGCAGGTCAGTGAGCCTTTGCGTGCACAGGAAGTCGTAGTAATCTTGGGGGCCGCTGTCGTAGACGAGGCCTGGATCGAGCGCCTTGGATGGGTTAATATGACCGGCGCCGTGGGCGTAGTACGTCGATGGAGTGCCGGTGGCCGCATCTTTCAGTGGCGCGAACGTGTTGTCGTGGATGTACGCCGTGGTCATGAGCGCCGATTTAATCGCCGAGGGGCTCCAGTCCGGATGGACAGTCTTGATCAGTGCGGCGACTCCCGCGACGTGCGGGCATGACATAGACGTGCCCGAGATTATATTGAACCCAACGCGCCGGCGGTCGTAGCTCAGACTCGATGGACCGGCAGCGCCGCTCCATGCTGCCAAAATATTTACACCGGGAGCCACAACGTCGGGCTTGAGTATCTCCAGCGAGAGCACGTTGGGTCCTCTGGAGGAGAAGGCGGCCACAACGGGGGAAGGTCGGATGCCCAACTTCGTTCCCCCGAAAGAGAGAGTCGAGGTGGGCCGTGGGCTCGTCGAGGCATAGCTCCTGATGGCCTTGCCGACAGTGTGGCCAACGGCGACGGTCGGGAGGAGGTGGCTGTCTGCCACGAGCTCGTCGCCATTGGCAACCGTGTTAGCAAGAATCATGCCGACCCCGCCTGCCTTCTTGACCACCTCGCCTTTTTGAACTCTGGGGCTGATGCCTCTGTCACAGAGCACGATTTTCCCAGCGACCAAGTGAGGGTCTAGTGTTCCTTCCAGACAGAGGGATCTGGGATCAGGTGTAGTAGAATTGCCTCCGAGGTAGATCAGGGGGTACTGTGTGGAGACGGAGAGGTTCCGTCGGCCCCTGTACACCGACACACCGGAGACATTGCGCCCGTCGCCGAGGCGAACGAACGCAGGGAAGTCCCGGTCCATGGTGCCGGCACCGACAGTCGTAACCCAGGGTGCCACGTTGGTCAGGCTCACCGGATCTGGTCCCCCATTGCCGGCAGAGGAAGCCACAAAGACGCCCATCTCCATCGCTCCGAAAGCCGCCAGCGACAAGCTGTCACGGGAGTAGGATGTCACTCCTCCCCCAAGCGAGATGGAGAGCACATCCACGCCGTCGGCTACCGCACGATCCACCGCGGAGAGGATGTCGGAGCTGAAGCACCCCCCAGTCCAGCAGACCTTGTACACCGCGAGCCTCGCCTGCGACGCCATGCCGCGGGCGGTCCCCCTGGCGTAGCCCAGGAGATTCGCACCCTCCGCCGGGGAGCCCACAGCAGTGGCAGCCGTGTGGGTGCCGTGGCCATCCTGGTCGCGTGGGGACTTGTACTCCGCCCGCTCGTCGATGGTGCCCGCGGACGCCTCGTAGCCGCGGTAGAACATGCGTGCGCCCACGATCTTGCGGTTGCAGTGCTGCTTCGTGAACTCGCGGCCCTCCTCGCAGGCGCCATTCCACCTCGCGGGCACCGGTCCCATCCCGTGGTCGTTGAAGCTCGCATGCTCCGGCCAGACACCCGTGTCGAGCACCCCGACTATGACGCCGTGGTCTGAGACTCCTGCGGCCCACATATTGTTCATGGCGACGGTGTCGAGGCCGAGAAAGCCCGGGCTCCTCGTGGTGTGGAGGTGGCAGACGGTATCCGGGTGTACGGCGACCACGCCCTGGACGGACTGCAGGAGCTCTGCCTCGTCGGCACTGAGACGAGCCGCGAAGCCGTGGAAGGCTGTGTCGTAGCTGTAGAGTATCCTGCTCGATGGGTCGTCTTCGGCGACGTCATCTTGGTGTGATTTCAAGCTATAGGAGCTCGTGACGGATCTGACGGTGGAGACGTACCAATCGAGACTATGGGTAGTTGTTGTCGGCATCTCCGGTTTCGACATATGGACAATGTACGTGTTCCTAACGCAGGAGGAATGTGGCAGCAGAGTAATGTAGAAGACAGTGACGAGAGCTGGGAGGAGCATACGTTTCGTGGCCATGATGGAAGCACGGAGATGCTGCCCACGGCCAAGATGGGGGTGGAAGTAGGACGAGGAAGAAGACGCGCTACGTATAATATAGCTCTCTGCTTGGATATGCGAAGGAGTGGAGTTACACAGTGCACACACTGACCGAGGTGGGCGGAGTGAGCTGTGTGTGTCGATGGCGCAATGGGTGTGGGGTTGGTGGGACAATTAAAAGGGTTGCTCAACGAGGACGGGATGAGACATGGAGCAGAGATCTCTGCGGCAACCACCTACCCATCCTCTGAGCTTCTTTTTATTACTCTTTACCGCCTGCATGCAAATGGAGAGCTGCCACTGCCAGTAATTGTGCAATATAATAGGTTATTTATTTATTATTAACTTCTTCCTTCCTGTCATATTTGTTAGAGGGACAAGGGATATGCGCGGATACGGAATAAATGATATTTGTCCTTTAATCTGACTGGATGTCTTTGGAGATGAGCAATGAATAAATGATGATGATGATGATAGAGATATAACTGATGATGGAGTAATCTTATCCTGGGATATCATAATTGGCCATTAATCCTGTAACAAGATAACCTTCTTTCTGCGGAGATAAGCTGGTGGATAATGTAGTCGTAGTGTGTTCGAATAACAACAGTTTTAAATATAATTAGTAATAAGCAATCTTTCCTAATTACATCCATTATCCAACTTTTTTGGGGCTAAGCATATCATATGTAATCAGGGACGGAACTAATATACTTTATGAAGGGTCTATGGCCCCCTCATGATTATTATACATCACTTATATAATGTATTAAGTTTTTAATACGACCCCTCCTTAATTGTATTATAATTAATGTTGTTAGAGAAATATTGTAGAATCATTAAATGGTCAAGTGGTAAAGTGGAAAGGCTATTATTTTGGATATGAGGATTCGAATCTTATCTCCATCAATTTCACTTTCTTTTATATGGATTATCCAATCACTTCCAAAGTATTAAAATAATTTGATAGAAAATTGTATCGAGTGAGGGGCAAAACTATTATACATTATAACCCTCCCATGATTATTATACGTCACTTATAAAATATATTAAGTTTTTAATATGGCCCCTCCTAAGTTGTATTATAATCAATATTGTTAGAAAAATATTGTAGAATTATTAAATGGTTAAGTGGGAGAGTGGTAAGGTTAATATTTTGGAGACCAGGGTTTGATCTTATCTCTATCAATTTTACTTTCTTTTATGTGATTTATCCAATCACTCCAAAGTATTAAAATAATTTGATAAAAAAATGTATTCGAGTTTATTTATCTCTTACATTATTTTTACTCTTTATAAATAAAATAAATTTTATTGTTTCCTTTTAACCATGAACTTTTTGTTTCAAAATTTCACTTGATAATTTAGCCTTTTTAAGATGGATTTAGAGAGGCTTAAATTAGTATATTTATCCAATTTTGAAAATAGCCATGGAAAATACCAATCTATTTGAAATTATAACATTAATAATAGATTTAAATTCTACATTTATCAAGATTGAAAGAGGTTCATTTTAAAAATATTAATTCTATTTAAAAATAGCATTCAAATACACATAGATTTTTCTATTTTTAAGCATAAAAAATAGTCATAACTTGCCCCCTCCTTGATGAAATTCCTGATTCCGCCCATGTATGTAATCTCATATAGCTGTCCATCAACCTCCATGCCAGGTTTAACCGGACTCTTCCTCCTCATCCCCAGGTAAATCTTTGTGCCACCCTCCTCCTCCTCTTTCCTTCTAAGCATTTTCCCAAGAGTGGCATAGCTCGCTCCAAATACCGAGGAAGAAAATAGCCCTGGTATTGATTGAGTTGGGTGCCAAAACACCATCCTTCTTTAGTTAAGGATGGTGTTCAGACGTCACCCTTGAAGAAGTAAGGGCAATGTTTGAACATCTCCTAAAAGCTCTAAAGGTGTTATAAAGTGATCCTGTTAGTAGTTTAACGGTGACGATAGAAAGTCGGCCTTGAAGAAGGCCTACCTGACGTTTCTTTGGGCGATGAAGCTATTATGACACATTTGGAACAATGTTAAGTAACATGCAGTAGCTAACGGCGACGTTAAATGTTATCAAATCTGACGTTTGTATATGTCGGCAAATATGCAGATTCTGGTAGTGACATCTTATGGAGACACACACATTATTACTAGCTATTGTAATTTATTACCAATTAATGAATTCATAGTCAACACATGGTCATGACCACACTATCTAAAATGCACAAGAGAATCATGTATTCTTACTATCATTTCTTGAATAGCAAGTACTATTTATCTTGCAACAGATTCACGAACTCCTCTATATTATCATCATGGAGAGGATCGTATATATTTACAAACTTAAATTCAAAGTTTGAAATCACAAAGATAGATGCATAATTGTGTCGAACTTTAGGACCTCAATTGTTGAGCAAATCAAGAATTGGGTATTCGAACCTAAGGATGACCCAGGTATGGCAGAGCGGATTTATATGTCTTGACACATGATCCAGATTATTCAATCTGCTTGGAATGTTTACCTCTCTAATCATGGAGTCATAGATGGCAAAAAGATTTATCCTTTTCTCCATTCTAACTCTTTATGTCTTATTAGTCTTGCATTCCCACCCAATAGACGAATAATCTAGAATAAAATGGATAATTCGATGAGAAAAAAATATTCTAAAGGCCTATCTTAACCATAATTCATGATGGAATAAGGTTTTGTTTTCCAGCAAATCCTCAAACCCAAAATCCATTATGCCTATAAGACTTTTGGAGTAAAGTAAGATACTTTGCGATAAAAAAAAAGTATTTTCTTAAATCTTCAAATACATGTCTATCAAGAACATAGGGGTTCAAAGATTCAATTAAAGAAGAATCTAAATGCGAGTTTGAATAGAGAATGGAGCATGCATGGGTATCTTCCTCATGATCCCTAAGGATATTGTTGGAGTATGTCATGTGTAGGGGGGTAATTGGATCCCTTCAGGGTCCAATTACTATACCCACTTATGTTTAGTCCCACATCTACTATTCGTGGGACTTGAAGACTCAGTGTGGGCTATATAAGAAGCCCCACACCACATGTATCAAGGATAAACTTCAGTAGAAGAATCAACCAACCGTTTGAGGCATTCTCCCGTAGTTTCATCTCGCTCCTTAGGAAGTGGGGTTCTACGTAAAAATCCTGGTGTTCTTGCTTGTTAATTCCTTATCTCTGATTACGCTCCCGCATTATTGTTTCCTAACATGGTATCAGAGCTGGTTTGATTCTCAATGATTCTATGTTCCTTATTTATGTTCGAGATTTGAGACTCAGTTATAAAGTTTTGTTGAAACCCTAATTCATAATTTAGTCAAGATTTGATTCTTTGTTCATTCTTCAATATTATTATCTTGTTCAAGTTCTTTATGGATCGACATCGAAGATCTGGAAATCATTGAGGTCAAGAAATTCTAGGGTTCTTGACGAAACCCTAATTTAAAGGGCAACAAGCTTCTAGGGTTTCTCCACATCGTAATTCCATGCTATCTCCAAAGAGCACCGCAGCATGATTCTAAGAGCCCGAGCGTGATTCTAGCAGCCCTCAGATTCATGTAAATTGCTGGCTTCATCCCAACAAAGAAGAAGAAGCGCAGGGGTCCCTAATCTCATTACCCTCGTGCACTAGATCCTCCACGTACTTCGCATGTTTCATTCCATGTTCTTTACAAAGGGTATACTCCAAGGAGATGCCACAGGCGAGGCACCATCACACATCCTATCCTCGTGGTTCTTCGGCAGGTGGTGCAGCAACCTCCAAGCGACGATAGCCGCAACACTTCCCCATCCTCCAAGCAGAGGCTCCTTCTCTTGCATGTGTCGTTACATCTCTGATCGACGATGCACAACTCACCCCTCCTTTTTTCTCTAAATCAGGCGGTGATAATGATCGCACGTGTTCTTCAATCGAAGATTTGTAACCTCCGACTATGCCTCTTCTTAGTTCCAGGTGAAGCCCTCCCTCACGCATATATGATCACCAAAGTTGTGCGTAACCCCCTGGCGGCATCTCCCTTAAGCGGTGGTGGATACTTTGAAGGAGCCCCATCGTGGGAGCGGTGCCCTTGTGAGGGGTTCCCAATAGAGGAACCCTAAATAGGTGTGGGCCCAAGTGTGCCGACGATTTAAAAAATGTGAATGGAAAAAAGGAGACGTCGGCTGTTTTAAAGAGAGAGAGAGAGAGAGAAGAGAGGCCCGATTAAAAAAAGGGTCCATAGTTTTGTAAGGCCATTTGGGCTGAGTTGCATTTTAGGCACTATTGGTCTGAGCTGTAGTTTTAGTCCTATTTGGACCATGTCTCTAAAAAATGAAAAAGGTACGTACAAAAAAATCACACGCTTAAAATAAGAGAGACAACTTAAATAATGAGAGAGAGAAATAGCCGTGAAAAAAGATCGTACAAAAAATCTGTACGAGAAAAAATGATTGAATTTTATTGTGTGAGGAAAAGCCGAGAAAAAAATTGACAGCTTATTGTTTTTTGTTTCTCCCATCTTTTCTTGTCTTCTCCCAACTTTGTCGTTGTCATTATTTTCCGACAAGCATGAGAGAACATGAGTATTGTGTAGAGTTCTACGGCTCTGATTAAGATTCTCCATATTCCAGGACAACCAGATTTCAGACTCTACAGTTCAAATTCAAACTCGACGTTCAGATTGGTTATGAGTCTTCGGTTCGATCGCACATTTATGCGATCATCAGTTGTATGGTCACCATCTTTGTTTTTTGTCTCAGAGTTTTAATATGGTCTATAGGGACTCCAGAGTAGAGATCTCATTCTCTATGCCATTGTGGTCTAGGGTTTTCATGTGGTTTCATAGGGACTCCATAGTAAAGATCCCATTCTTTGAGCCAGTATGGGAGAGACCCAGTTCACCAACAAGCATACTTTTAGACTCCATTCTCAAGTGACTGTGGACTCCAACGAGGATGTTTTCATGGCTTTTTCAGTTCGGTCCTTCAGAGATGGAACAATTGTCCACATGATGTACAATCTTTTACATGTGGTGGGCTAGAGTACTCCGATGAGGAGACTCATTCCAGTTTTTGTGACTCTAATAGATGTAGTACAGAGCACATGTTCTCTGACAAGGAGATCCAGTTCGACTCACACTCCAACTCGTTTGTTCGTCCTCACCTGCACGGCATGAGAAGCAACGTCCTCGACAGTAACCAACAGTTGTGCCTATGTTGAGTTGATATTGTCAATAGTGTCTTGTATTGTAAGTTTGAGTGATTTCTTTCTATGTGGCCAAGCTGAGAATTGCTTGCTCTAGCTTGAGGGGGAGTGTTGGAGTATGTGTCATGTGTAGGTGGGTAACTGGTTCCCTCCGGGGTCTAATTACCACATCCACAGATGAATCTATGTTTAATCATCATTATTCTATCATTTTGGACTTAAAAGCCATAGTAAATGCGTGTAAATGCCCTTCATTTAAGCATTTTATCATTCATGCATTATTGTGTAAATAGTGTATAAAATACTGCTTTTAATGCCAAAATTATAGAATCAAGAAAAGAAAAGAAAAAGAATAAAATATTACAAATATTTTATGACCCGAAACCCCAAGACCTAGGCATCTTGATGACTAGGTCGATAAGGAATAAAGTAGGGGGAGATAAGGGTCCAAATACAATAGAAACACCTTTTATTTTATTCATTTATTCTTCATTTTTTGGGACCTAATTTTAATTCCACTTTTTATTCTTCAAATAAAGAAATCTGATACATGAAAGTTGTATATAATTAAATATAGAAAAATACAAAATTGATTTTATACAAAAATAATATACAGATAAAAAGTTATGATCTGAATAAGTTTCCAAAATCTGAACTTCCCAGACCTGTATCTCTCAAATAAAAACTCAAAATGTATCAAAATCCTTTAATTGTGTATAACTTTTAATAAGCTATTTAATGAAGGTGGTTTCATATTTTTTGGAGCTACGGTTTGAAATTTGAGTTTTGGACCCCTATTGTATACTTATACCGATTAAAATATTCATTTTATTTATTATTCATTATTTTTACAATTTTATATTTTTATAATTTTATAAATATTATTTATAATATATGTGTATATTAAAACATGAATAAAAACATAAATAAAATGTAAAAAATAAAATACTTGTATCAATACATAGGTATAATACCTATAAATATACCTATAAAGATAATACAACTATTTATTTATTTGTATATATCAAATCAGAAAAATAAAATAAAAATGTATTTAAGTCTATAAAAATAAGTTATAAATATATAAAATAATAAATAAAATTAATAAAATTAAAAATACAAAAAAATAAACACTAAAATACATAGATGAATATACATGTACATAACCCATAAAAGGTAACTTATAATTTTAAACCTCAAAAAAATAAATAAAAATCTTAATAAAATAACTCAGAAAATAATAAACATTTTTCATTTTATAATCTAAAATTAATTAAATTGTTTATTATTTTTAATTAAATTTCCAATTATTTTTTCCAGGCTTTTTCTTGGTTGGTCCACGTGGACCATCCAAGAGCGTCCAAGAGTTGACCTTCGATCAACTCTCTGACATGCCTCTGCCATTTCGTCAGACCTTGTTTTTCGCCATCTTCGCGGATTTTTTGAGGCGTTTCCTTGCACCTTCTCATGTCGAATCCTTGACGACTTTTCTCCCCATCTATTGACCTTACACGCCTGCATCTCTCCTCGGGGATTCGATCGATGAATCGCCTGCTTTCCCTCGTTCTTTTCGCCCGTTTACCACCTTGTTCAAAACCAGCCCGTCACCCCCTTCCAGCTTTGAATCTTCTTGGACCTTGCCCTTGGCCCCTTTCACCTTGCTCCGGACTGGGGAGGTGACACTCCCCTCCAGCATCCTTGAACCGGCCTTGGCGAGCATCTAAGGGTGGTCTCCACCCTCCATCTCTGGCCTTCGGCCGTCAAGGTGCATCTCTGGTGTTCAGCCATTGAGGTCCGTTTTTCTGTGTTTTTCTTGTATTTTTTATTCACCTTAGTCTTAGGAGTAGATCCACACCTCCGCTTTCGATTCACACCCAACCATTCACCTCGCCACCACCTCGCCGAGCTTGCTCCGGCAAGCTTTCATCTGCACCATCTTCGCCCTTTTGCCCCTCTGGAAGGTCACAGCATTTTGTCCTTGACCTTCGTGACTCTTTTTTGCAGGTATAGAAGTCAAAGCATCAGCTGGAGCAATTTTGTTCCCCTGGCGGAGGCACGTGGGACACCTCCGCTCCACTGCCTCCGTGCGAGAACGCCAGCGCACCTCGGCGCTTTTTATCGCTCACAGCACTTAGAGGATTCCTGTGGGAACCTTCGTGGCAATTTTGGAGCTCCACAGGGTGTCAGAGGAGGGTGATCGGAGGCAGGGAAGGTCGCCTTGCCGGCGGTTCTTCCTGGTTCTTCCTGATAGCTTCTCCGTCGTCGGATCATTCTCTGTAGCCTAGATCTGCCAGCCGTCGTCCGATCAATCCCCGCTCAGCACCATCAGATCTGCATGGGATCTTCTTATCTTGTCCATCCAACCTTGAACCGGCATCGTCTCTTGTTGAGCTGCCACGTGGATTAGTGGAGAGTCATGCACCGTTGGATCGTGCCTAAGGGTGGGCTTTTTGCAACTCTGCCCTTGGTATTTTGTAAATAAATATTAGTACTAAATCTTTCCATTATCGTTTTAATACTTTTCTAAAATTTTTAAACAACCCCCTGCAGTTCTGTGATTTGCATTTGGGTCCCGGCCACGTCACCTCACGTGACTGGTGCACGTGAGACGTGGTCATTTTGCAGAGGACCCCCTTTTATTTTGTTATTTTGATTCAATCCTAGAACTTTTAATTAAAGTGTTATAGTTTTTGGATAAATTGCATATTAGTCCCCATGTTTTTTTAATATTACGTTTCAGTCCTTGCCAGGTCATGTGCCTCGTACACGTGAGTTTGGTGCTTTTGCGGAAATGCCCCTATAGAATTTGATTTTAATATTTAGTCTGGTAATTTTCATAATTAGTTATGAATTTTGTGGGAAAATTACACTTTGGCCCTGGACTTTTATATATTATATTCCTATATGCAACGATAGAGATGGAGTACTTGGGATCGGAAGAATTCTCAAACTATGGTAGACAAATACCCCGGCTAATGTTGAATTTTCTCTTTGTTTCTAGTATTTATTTCATGCATCTATAAAAGCCTAAAAAATTAACATCATACTTTTATTTTCAATTTTTGAGGCATTTTATTATTTATAAAAAAATCAAAAACATGCATTTTCATCCCTGTTTGCATTAGATAATACATAAAAATTATAAAAACCTCTTGAAAATTCCCAAAAATATGTATTTTGTGTGTTTCATATATTAAACCTTCAGACCAGAAATCACTAAAAATATATAAAAGAAAACCAAAAAAATAGAAAAACACTAAAAACCTTCACAAAAATATAAAAATCCATAAAAAAACCTAAAAAATATATTTTATGTCTCTGTTTCTCTATTTTATTATCTTTATTTTAAAATTAATTTGAAGAATTTTGGTTACTGTTTGGTATTTCATCTCCAATTTAATTTCGGTTTTATATTTTATTCCCTATTTTGATTATTTTTACTTTGAAAAATACCAAAAAATATAAAAAATATAAAAAAAATAGTAAAAATAGTAAAAAATACATAAAACCCAAAAATATCCATTTCCTGTATTTTTGACTATTTTTACTTATTTTTATATACATTATATCTCTCTTTCCCTTATTGTATATATATATCTTCTTTTAAGAAAAAGAAAAAATATAAAATATTAAAAGAAAATACAAAATCAGAAAAATAAAATTAAAATATAAAAATAAAAAATAAAAAATAAAATTAAAAAAATATAAAATTAAAATAGCACATATAGACAAATACATCACATTCATTTTTGTGCAATTTGTTGCCCCGATCTACCTGCTTGTTCCTTGTGTTCGACCTCTACACTACTTGCACTATACACATCTTTTGTAGAGTTATAAAAAATTTTAACTCCGCATCGCTTTTCATTGTTTGATCATTATTGTGGGTAATTGTTGTCTGAAGTTGGGTTTCGTGAGTGGTCACCGCATCGATTGGATCTCTCGCCTTGTGAGATTTCTAGACCCTCACAAAATCTCGTTCAACAAATGATGTCGTTGCCGGGGAGCAACAGCGTCTAGATCAGATTTTCGCTTGATTGTGATCTTTGTCTATATTTTTTCCTTATTTATTTTCTCCTTTATTTGATATATATTGTATGAGCTGTCTAACCTCCTCTCTTGTTGACTTCGTACAAGGTATCACGGATCGAGGGAGGGGCTCTACTCCAGGCGCCTGCGCACCCACGTGAAGCCGGCTCTAGCCTGCCAACCTAGCACCAAGGAGACTTAGAGAATTTTTTAAGACCAAGCTCTTGTTTATTTTCTTGTATTTATTATTGTAATTTGAAGTGAGAGAGGGACCCATTTATTGTAATAAACAGGACTCTGCTACACTCCACTTCACAAGGTCCAGTGCCAGCAGGATTGTTCCCTTGGAGACCTCATCGATTTAGTCGTGTTTTCATCGCATTTTTTCCTTTATTTCTTGGTTTTGTTTATTTATTTTGTGTGATTGAGCCCTTAGTTGTAGGAATTGTTTGTCGATAGTCTTAAGGACAAACACCTAATTATATTTGCATGTGCCTATAGTGACGTTTGGACTTAGTCAAATTTTGAAATACGGTTCTTCACGATAATAGCAATTTCTGAACTTAGGGCGATTTCATCGGCTTGCATCTGCATATAGTTTAGGTTTCAATTCTGCTGAGCATCTTTGCATGTAGAGTGTTGGAGGCAAGGTGAGCATTTCGCTTTAGCATTTATCATCATTTTACCGCTTGTATTGCTTTTCTGCCTCTCCCTCTGATTTTGATCACCTAGGTGCTTAAAAGAATTGATTCCCTGATAGGCTCGTGCATTTTCATTAAAAATACAAAAAAATGATAATCAATAAAATTGGAACTGTTAATATTACTTGACCCTAAAATCAACCAAAAAGAAAAATCTTGTCTTGGGGCGAGTAATCCCCTCATTGTCTTCGCTTTTACTTGCTCGCGCACACCCTAAGGACTAGTGCCCAAATCCTATTCAACCTCCTAAGTGTTTGCGCATATTTTGACTTCTCACCTAACTCTAAAATGGATAAGATAAAAAGACCGCATTTTTGAGATCTTCACCGAGTTGAGTAGGTGAATTGAGGGTTTGTTTTGTGTGCATGTGTTTGCGATTGCTTGTGTGTATTCTAGATCGCTTATGCGCATTTGCACCTTATTCTTCACTTCTCTTGGCTTGACCATCATGCTCTCTTGACTATCATTTTCCTTTTATTTCGACATGGATTCCTAGAGAGATTTTTATCCGAATTTTACGGATCCCTCATACCCTCCAATCGGTCCACCTCCCTTTTATCAGGAGGATCCTCCTCCTATTTTTCTGATTTTTGTACATACCCGCCTCAGCCACAGTATCAGACCTTGGACTTATACCCACCTCCACCTTCACATTTCCCTTCACATCCACCCGAGACTGAGCTGTTGCAGTTACCTCTCACGATTTCCGCACTTGAGACCTTGAACCAAATGATGGGGCAAATGAATTTGAGGATTGATGAACTTACTAGTTTAAATAAGAACCAGAATGTCGCTCCACTATTTAAGGATATGGATTCACTTGAGGATTATCATGAGAGCTTCCAATTACCCAAAATACAAAAAAAATGAGAAAAAAATTAAAAACACAAAAAGAGCTCGGGAGACCTCTGGTTGAGTCAGACTGTGAGGAGAGGGCCTACCTACCAGATCCTTTGACCACATAGCCATTCACACTTTGTCCCACCCTTGACCTCGAGGATGCCGTTGTACAGACTGCTCTTGGCATTCCTCTTGTATATGTTGATTCTGACTTCCTTCCTTGTATGGAGGAGGTCCAAAAAATCAAGAAAATGTTGAGTGAACCCGAAGTGGTAGCCACCATTCATGAGATCATCTGTGCCCCACTTCAACAGGCCATGACCGATTTATCTGCCCCTCTTCCCAAGAAGAGAAAGCAGAGGAGCAAATCTGAACGTCACATTCTGACCATGGCCGCTGGCCATGCCATCGCCCATCGTCCATTTTCTAGGAAAATGAACACTGTCACACCTCTTGTGAGTTGCACCATCTCTGGCCATTTATGTAATAACACTCTCCTCGACGGCGGTGTGTCAATTAATATAATACCCTTCTCGTTGGTACAATCTATTCATCTTGGACCTCTCAAGAAAACTAGGATGATAGTACAATTTGCTGATGGATCAATAAAGAGGCCAAAGGGTATTCTTGAGAACGTCGTCATTCTGATTCAGGGCATGAGCTTCACGACAGATTTTTTTGTTTTTCCCATGGAGACCTCCACTGTGGAGTGTCCTCCAATCATCCTGGGACGACCATTTCTCACCTCTGCGAGAGCCGTTATTGATTACGGATCAGGAGAGATTCTCTTCCGCTCTGATGTCGGGAGCGATGTGTTGATTACCACACCTACCACAGACCAGAGACCCGCATCCCACGAGAGTGTGCCTGTGTTAACCGACCCCGAGGCCTATGATCTTTATGCGAATATCAAAGAGACTTTTTTTATGACCAATGATGAGATCCAAGAATTCCTCTCCAAGGAGGAAGACTCAGAAAGCATAGACCTTAGAGTTTCTGCTTCCTGTGATTGATGATGCGTTGATGACATCCACGGGATTTACACGATTGACATCCTTGAGCGAAGGGCAGATTTGGAGACTAGATAGGACGGACATGACTCGACTACTTTCACTGATGAGTCTGCTCCTGTTCATTTAGATTCAGATGAGACCAAAGCCGAATTTGATTTGGTTGCTTTTATTCGGGAATTCGGGCCTTTTGATGAAAAAGATGATTCGGTTGAGATTATTGAGGATGAACAGGATTCGACTACTTCCACTGATGAGTTCGTGCCTTTTGGTTTTGACCTGGATGAGATCTCGCAAGACGACATTGACTACACTTCTTTCGATGATGATGAGTTCGTCCCTTTACACTTTGACATCAGCAAGACTCCCAAGGCCAGACCTAGACGTACTACTTCCACTCACCCGTCTGTGCCTTTAAACCATAGGACCATTGAGGATCTTCACCCTGTCGACCCTGATCGTCTTCCGCCTACTATGGACCCCGATGTCAACCTGCACCATACCAGATCTATTCCTCAGCGATCCCACAAGAAGGTTTGCTTTCTACCTTCTTGATCTTTGTACATCCATCTTTGTTGTATATCCGCTTTTGTTCATCTCTGTCCCCTCCCCTGTTTTGCTCATCCACCCATTCTTGTGTTTGCCTTGCTTAGGACGTACTTTGTCCTAACTATAGGGGGTGGATGAGCTGAGTGTTCATTTGTCATTCTGTTTCATTGCTCCTATTGTTGCCAATACTTAGGTCTTCTTTTACCTTAAGTATGGGGGGGTGATGTGTATATCCTTTGATCTCTTCTTCTATCTTCATCTCTTTTCTTCTTTTCTTCTTTTCCTTTTCTATATCTTTTTCTACCGAAAAGGTGTCACCCCTATTTGTGAGTCTTCTATACTTATGACGTACTTTGTTCTATGTATAGGGGGTGTGCACCCCGAGTTCTTCTATTCTTTGATCCTCTCCATTGTCTCCTCTTCTTGTCTATACTTAGGGATATCTTACCCTAAGTATAGGGGGAGACAGTCTGAGTACGATCTGTTCATTCCCACCCTTGACCCTCCCTGCTTTGTGTACAGTCTGTTATACTTAGGATTATTTGATCCTAAGTATGGGGGGACAGTCAACTTCTCATTGATTCATTCCTTTATTCATTCGTTCCTTATTCTTTGGATTTTTCTATACTCGGTACGAGTTATGTCTTCTCTTTTTCTCTCTGATCTATGAGGACATAACTCAAGCTAAGTATAGGGGGGTCGTATATACTGCGTATATACTTTAGCCATAACTCGTACTTTCATATTTTTATATAGCTATAAAAACATTAATTAAATTCATTAAAAACCTTAATAAAAAGATGTTTTTATTCCTCAATTTCTTTCTGTATTTACTGGTTAATAAATCAGGTGAAATGTTTTTTTGCAATATGTTTGATAAATAGTTCGAAAATTCATTTGAAAAATCTTTTGAAAACTATTTGGAAAACGTTTTGTTCAATATTTTCAACCTTTGTAAAAACATTTTGTTTTGAAAATTTTATTTTCTTTGTGTAAAATAAAAATGTTTGAAAAATTACTTGCAAATGTTTTGAAAAATGGTTGCAAAAATATTTGAAAAATCTATATATACTGTTTGAAAAACCTTTGCAAAATGATTTTCAAATGTGTGTACATGTTTGTAAAAATTTTGTTGGACTATAGTTTTTAAAAATTGTTTGAAAAATCTTTTTGAGATAAGTTTGAGGAATATATGCATCACACTAAAATTCTTTATATATACATATATAAAATTGAGCACTTACCCCTTGTAAATTATTAAAAATTTAATTCTTGTAAATATAAGATGCATCCCTGTGTGAATATTTTAACCTAATTTTTATCCAAAAATCTTTTCAAAAAGGCCAAAAACATTTGCAAACTAAAAATCACAAAAACATTTACAAAATTAAAATGCAAAAAAAGCATATGCACCATGTTTTCAAAAATTTATAAAAAGTTCAAAATCTTTGAAAATTGCATCACAAAAATATTTTTTGCATAGCATTTGCAAAGCATGAGCATTTTTCAGATTGAGTTTGATAGTTGAACAAGTCTAAGTAAAATCCAGAGATTGGAGCCGTGTTGGACCTTAAAGTCTACCTAATTAACAGGAACCTTATAGGAGCTGGAATTGAGGTACTTCAGGCCTAGTTGACTTAATTCTTTGAGGATCACGAGACTTGGTTCAATGGCTTCTTGACTGCCTAAGTAGAGTATTTCGGAGCACACGCACAGCTCTTGTTGATAATGACCTAGCTTGGACACCTGCACCTTTCACTTGGCTCAACTCAGTTGGAGTGGTGAGGGGATTGGATTTGCCGGTATGAGATGCACACAAGTGGAAACATTTGTCCTCCTCTAGGGAGGGAAGTGCACCCCAACCCGTCCAGAGATGAGGAATTCTAAAGACAGGAGAGTGTGGGTTGCAATAAAGCTTCAAAAGAGGGATAGTCTACTGGCTCAAGAGGAAAAACTCCTTATGTATATGCTATTGTAAATAGTATTTAAAAAAACTCCAAAAAAGTGGACAGGCCTGCAAATAAAAATAAAATGCCTGCCAGAGTGTGTACATATGTTGTATAGAAAATAAGCAAGCTTGAGCTTCAAAGACAAATCATGTGAGCCTGCAGCTGGATGACTTGACTACACTGGTATTGCATCCTAGGATAGGTAGCTACACTAGCTACCGTCCATTCTTCTCTTCACCCCCTCCTCTTGAGCTGGTTGCCACTTGATCTTAGAAGGGAATATATCGCTCCTCAAGGAAGGAGTTATTGGATTGGGGAATCATTGGGTTGTCATGCTGGAGAAGTCAGTCTCTTTGTCATTTCAGTTGAGGAGAGACACCATCACTTACACTGTACGAGTCAGATTCATAGTTGTAAGGGTTTGCGTATGAGTTGAAATATTTCTGATCTGGCTATTGAGGAGACTTGAGCAAAGTTTTGGGATTCTCGAAGGCTGTTGGATTTCAAATCCGATTCCCATTAAGGTTCCGCCCGCACAAAATTTTCAAAGGTCCGACTTAAACTCCAAACTTTAATTTTGTGAAGACAAGTTTGATAACTAATTTTAATCCAATTTTCTTCTTTTTCTTTTCTTTGTTTTTCTTTTTCTGCGCTTATTGCATAAGTGTTTGCTAGGGACTAGCAAAGGCAAGTATAGGGGGATGATGAATCTCCATTTTGTCATTTTTATTCTATCATTTTGGCCTTAAAAACCCTAGTAAATGCATGTAAATACCCTTAATTTAGGCATTTATCATTCATGCACAATTGTGTAAATAGTGTATAAAATACTATTTTTAATGCCAAAATTATAGAATAAAGAAAAGAAAAAGAATAAAATATTGCAAATATTTTATGACCCAAAATCCCGAGACCTAGGCATCTTGATGACTAGGTCGACAAGGAATAAAGTAGGATGAGATAAGGGTCCAAATAAAATAAAAATACATTTTATTTTATTCATTTATTCTTCATTTTTAGGAACTATTTTTAATTCCACTTTGTATTTTTCAAATAAAAACCTTGTACATGAATGTTGTAAATAATTAAATATAGAAAAATAAAAAATTGATTTTATACAAAAATAATTTACAGATAAAATGTATTATCTGAATAAGTTTCCAAAACCCGAACATCCCAGACCTGTACATTTTAAAAAAAAACTCAAACTGTATAAAAATCACCTTTAATTGTATATAACTTTTAATAAGCTATTTAATGAAGGTGGTCTCATATTTTTTGGAGTTACGGTTTGAAAGTTGAGTTTTGGACCCCTATTGTATACTTATACCGATTAAAATATTCAGTTTATTTATTATTCATCATTTTTATAATTTTATATTTTTATAATTTTATAAGTATTTTTTATAATATATGTGTATTTTAAAACAGGAATAAAAACATAAAGAAAATGTAAAAATAAAATACGTGTATCAATACATAGGTATAATACCTATAAATATACCTATAAAGATAATACAGCTATTTATTTATTTGTATATATCATATCAGAAAAATAAAATAAAAATATATTTAAGTCTATAAAAATAAGTTATAAATATATAAAATAATAAATAAAATTAGAAATACAAAAAAATAAAACACTAAAATACATAGATGAATATACCTATATATAACCCATAAAGGTAACTTATAATTTTAAACCTCGAAAAAATAAATAAAAATCTTAATAAAATAATTCAGAAAATAATAAACAATTTTCATTTAATAATCTAAAATTAATTACATCTTTTATTATTTTTAATTAAATTTCCAATTATTTTTCCATGCTTTTTCCTGGTTTGTCCTTGTGGACCAACCTGGAGCGTCCGAGAGTTGACCTTCGATCAACTCTCTGACCTGCCTCTACCATTTCGTCAGACCTCGTTTTTCACCATCTTCGCAGATTTTTCGAGGCGTTTCCTTGCACCTTCTCATGTCAAACCCTTGCCGACTTTTTCTCCCCATTTATTGACCTTAAACGCCCACATCTCTCCTCGGGGATTGGATCGATGAATCGCCTTCTTTCCCTCGTTCTTTTCGCCAGCTTACCACCTTGTTCAAAACCAACTCGTTACCCCCCTTCCAGCTTTGAACCTTCTTGGACCTTGCCCTTGGCCCCTTTCACCTTGCTATGGACTGGGGACGTGACAGCTCCCCTCCAGCATCCTTGAACCGGCCTTGGCGAGCGTCTAAGGGTGGTCTCCACCCTCCATCTCCGGCCTTCGGCCGTCGAGGTGCATCTCTGGTTTTCAGCCATTGAGGTCCATTTTTCTGTATTTTCTTGCATTTTTATTATTCACCTTAGTCTTAGGAGTAGAATCACACCATCGCTTTCGATTCACACCCAACCATTCACCTCGCCACCACCTCGTCGGAGCTTGCTCCGGCGAGCTTCCATCTGCGCCATCTCCGCCCTTTTGCCCCTGTGGAAGGTCACGTCATTTTGCCCGTGACCTTCGTAACTCTTTCTTGCCGGTATAGAAGTCAAAGCATCAGCTGGAGCAATTTTGTTCCCCCGCTGGAGGCACCTGGGACACCTCCGCTCCGCCGCCTCTATGCGAGAACGTCGGCGCACCCCGGTGCTTTTTGTCGCTCCTAGTTCCTAGAGGATGCCTGCAGAAACCTTCGCGGTAATTTTGGAGCTCCACAGGGTGTCGAAGGAGGGCGATCGGAGGTAGGGAAGGTCGCCTCGCCGACAGTTCTTCCCTGTTCTTCTTGATAGCTTCTCCGTCGTCGGATCATTCTCCGCCGCCCAGATCTGGTAGCCGCCGTCCGATCAAGCCCCGCTCAGCACCGTCAGATTTGCGAGGGATCTTCTAATTTGGCCATCCAACCCCGAACCGGTATCGTCTCTTGCTGAGCCGCCACGTGGATTAGTGGAGAGTCACGCACCGTTGGATCGCACCTAAGGGTGGGCTTTTTGCAACTCTGCCCTCACCATTTTTGTAATTAAATGTTAGTATTAAATCTTTCCATTACCGTTTTAATAATTTTGTAAAATTTATAAACAACCCCTTGTAACTCTGTGATTTGCATTTGTGTCCCTGGCCACGTCACCTCACGTGACTAGTGCACGTTGATGAATCTACGTTTCATCATCTTTATTCTATCAATTTGGCCTTAAAAGCCCTAGTAAATGCATATAAATACCCTTAATTTAGGCATTTTATCATTCATGCATTATTGTGTACATAGTGTATAAAATATTGTTTTTAATGCCAAAATTATAGAATATAGAAAAAAAATAAAAAGAATTGTAAATATTTTATCACCCGAAACCCTGAGACCTAGGCATCTCTATGACTAGGTCGACAAGGAATAAAGTAGGGGGAGATAAGGGCCAAAATACCAATAAAATCCCTTTTATTTAATTCATTCTTTATTCATTTTGGGACATATATTTAGTTCCACTATTTATACTTCAAATAAAGAACTTTGTACATAAAAGTTGTAGATAATAAATATATAAAAAATACAAAATTGATATCACACAAAAATAATGTATAGATAAAAAGTTATGATCTGAATAAGATTTTAGAATCCCAACTTCTCAGACCTGTATCTCTCAAATAAAAACTCGAAAGGTATCAAAATCACCTTTAATTGTATATAATTTTCAATAAGCTATTTAATGAAGGTGGTTTCATATTTTTCTGAGCTATGGTGTGAAAGTTGGTTTTGGACCACTGTTGTATACTTGTATTGATTAAAATATTCATTTTATTTATTATTCGATATTTTTATAATTTATATTTTTATAATTTTGTAGATGTTATTTATAATATATATGCATTAAAACAAGAATAAATGTTCAATAAAACATAAAAATGAATTACTTGTATAAAATACATAGGTATAATACCTGTAAATAAACTAATAAAGAATATACATCTATTTATTTAATTGTATATAATACATTAGAAAATAAAATAAAAATATATTTAAGTTTTTTAAAATAAGTTATAAATATATAAAATAATAAACAAAATTAATAAAATTAAATATATAAAATAAAAATAAAATATAAATATATAGATGAATATACCTATATATAACCCTTAAAAGGGAACTTGTAATTTTAAACCTCTAAAAAATAAATAAAAATCAAGATAAAATACTTTAGAAAATAATAAATAATTTTTATTTAATAACATAAAATTAATAAAATCATTTACTATTTTAAAATGAATTTAGAAATGTTTTTCCAGGCTTTTTCCTGGTTGGTCCACGTGGACCAACCAGGAGGGTCGGAGAGTTGACCCGCGATCAACTCTCTGACCCACTGCCTGCGATTTTCAGACTGCATTCTTTCCTCGATTTCATCGATTTTTTGAGGACGCATCTTGCATCCTTTAGTGATGAAGTCTTCTCAACTTTTTCTCCTCGAGGAATGAGCTTACACGCCCAGGGATCCCCTCGAGGATTGCATCGTTGCGTCGCTCATGACGCCTCGATCTTCCCAGCCGTTCGACCATCCTGTACAAAGCACCTCCCGTCACTTCCTTGCGAATTTGAACCCTTTTTGCCCTAGCCGAGCATCTCCTTCTCCCGACCCTGGATCGAGGAGGTGACAAATCCTCTCCGGCCCCTTTGCGGAGGCGTTTGGCAGGGTGAATCGTGGTCTCCACCTACCTCCACCGGCCACCAGTGTCAAGGTCTCATCTCGCCGTTTCTTGGCTTGAGATCCTATCTTTTCTGCATTTTTTTGCTTGTTTAATTCTCCTTAGGTTTAGGAATCTATTCACCCCATTTATTTTCGCACACCGACTTCGATCATCTTCGCCCCCCTCGCCAGAGCTTGCTCTGGAGAGCTCCATTTTCGTCGCTCGCCGCCTTCATCCCACCTCGCTACGGGGTCGGGGTAATTTGTCCACGACCCTATCACCGTCTTTTTGCAAGTACCGGAACACTACGCGCTACCTGGGAGCAATTTTACCCCCGTCGGAGATACCTGGAGAACCGAAGCTCCGTCGTCGTCGTAGACGGGGTGCAATGACCCTCCAGCCATTCTGAGGCTTCCCACATCTGAAGATCACCTGCAGGAAGCGTTCTGGGTCTTTCGGAGCTCCAAAGACCGACGTAGGAGAGCGGGGGCGGCTGGGGAAGTTTGCCATCGTCAATCTTCTTCCCCGTTCTTCCTCCAAGCCTTTCCGTCGTTAGATCCCGTAGAGACGCCAAACGCTTCAGTCACCGTCCAATCTTGGCAAGCCGCAATCGTCTGATCTCCTTGGCCAATCAGATCTTATGTGTTGGATCGTGAACCGTCATCATCACGTGTAGGCGTGACGAGTGACAAGTGGAGTGCCCTCAATCATCCAATTCACGCCTTGTGAGGGTATTTTGCACTCCAGCCCTCACAATTTTTGTATTTAAATATTTAAACTCAAACTTTCCTCTGTCATTCTTTTTATTTTGTAATATTTGCACATTAGCCCCTGTACTCTCCGTATCTACAGTTCAGTCCTTGGTCGCGCCACCTCGCGTGGGCTACCACGTGAGGGACATTTTGCGGCCAGGCCCTCGGGTTTTTTTGTATTTTGAAACAATCCAAAAAATATTTATTGCAGTTATATTATTCCTGATTATTTTTCTATCAAGCCTCCAGGTTTTTGATAATTTCTATTTAGTCCCTGCCAGGCACGCGTGTCAATACACGTGGCCTTTTAACTTTTGCAGAGAAGCCCTCGCAGGTTTGGTTATTTACGATTGGTCCAGAAATAGTTTTATTTAGTTATAATTTTACGGAAAAATTGCACTGTAGCCCTTCAACTTTGGTATATTTACAAAAATACACCTGCTAGTATGTGATTCCTTTTTTGTTTCTTTTATTTATTTCAATCATCTCTCAAATCCGAAAAAATCCTCAAAAATAAGCATAAGTTCCTGTTGCATTGCTCCATCACGACATATTTTTATTTTACATTTTTTAGCTTTTTTAATATTTATAAAAAAACCAAAAAATGTTATTTTCATCCCTGTTCGCATTAGAAAATACACAAAATTATAAAAATATTTTTGAAAAATTCCAAAAAAATATATCTTGTGTTCAGGCCAAAAATCACAAAAAAATACAAAATAAAACTCTTAAAATCTTTATAAAAATATTAAAAGTTAATAAAAAATCCTAAAAATATAATTTCTGTTTTCTAATTTTCTCTATTTTATTATCTTTATTTTAAAATTAATTTGGAGAATTTTTGTTACTGTTCACTATTTTTCATCTCCATTTTAATTTCGTATTTTTATTTTATTCATTGTGTTGTGTTTTTGTGATTTTAAAAATACCAAAAAATAGTAAAAATACAGAAACATCACGAAAACATTAGAAAATTATAAAAAGTACAAAAATATTTTATTTATATAATTTTGATTATTTTTACCTATTTTTATATATACATTACCTCTCTCTTCTCTTTAGTGTATATATACTTTATATATAAATTTAAAAGAAAAAGAAATTATAAAAATATAAAATATAAAATGAAAAAACAAAATCAGAAAATTAAAAATCAAAATATAAAAATATAAAATATAAAAAAAATTAAAAATATAAAATTAAAACCCACAAAAAATTAGCACACATAGATAAATACATCACAGTCGTATTTTGAGCATTCATTTGCCCTAATCTACCTGCTTGCTCCCTGTGTTCGACCTCTACACTACTTGCACTATACACATCTTTTGTAGAGTTCTAACAAATTTTAACTCCGCACCACTTTTCATTGTTTGATCTCTATTGTGTGTTAATTGTTGTTTGAATCAGGGTTTCTTGCGGGTCGCCACAGCAGCTGCGTATCCGCCTTGTGTGAGACGTATTTAGACCCATGAAAAATCCTCTTCAACAAATGGCGCCATTGCCGGGGAGCAACAACACTTAGATTGGGATTATTTGTTGATTGTGATTATTTGTCTATATTTGTCCTGCATTCATTTCCTTTTTTTGATATTGATTGTTTGACTCGTCTAATCACCCTCTCTTGATGACTTTGTACGAGGAACCGCGGATCAAGGGAGGTGCTTCATCCTAGGTGATGAATCTACGTTTCATCATCTTTATTCTATCATTTTGACCTTAAAAAACCCTAGTAAATGCATGTAAATAGTCTTAGTTCATGCATTTTAGCATTCATGCATCATTGTGTAAATATTGTATAAAATGCGGTTTTTAAAGCCAAAATTATAGAATAAAGAAAAGAAAAGAAAAAGAATAAAATATTGTAAAAATTTTATGACCCGAAACCCCGAGACCTAGGCATCTTGATGAATAGGTCAACAAGGAATAAAGTAGGGGGAGATAAGGGCCAAAATACAACAAATTCCTTTTTATCTTATTCATTCTTTATTCATTTTGGGACCTATTTTTGGTTCCACTTTTTATACATCAAATAAAGAAACTTTGTGCAAGAAATTTGTAGATAATTAAACAAAGAAAAATACAAAATTGATTTCACAGAAAAATCATGTACAGATAAAAAGTTATGGTTTGAATAATATTCCAGAATCCCAACTTCCCAGACCCGTATCTCACAACTAAAAACTCCAAATGCAGCAAACTCACCTTTAATTGTATATAGAATAAAATAAGCAATTTAATGGCGGTGGTTTCGCATTTGGCGGAGCTACGGTTTGAAAGTTGAGTTTTGGACCCTCATTGTATATTGGTACAGAATAAAATATTCAATTTATTATTTAATCATTATTTTTGTATTTTTATATTTTTATAATTTTGTAAATATTACTTATAATATATTTTTATATTAAAATCAGAACAAACACTCAAAGAAAACTCAAAATAAAATACTTGTATATAATACATAGGTATACTACTTATACTTTTACCTATAATATTACTCTTTCTATTGTATTAGATATTCAAAATAATTCAGAAAAATAAAATTATAATTAAGTGCATAAAGTTATTTTATAATTTTATAAAATAATAAACAAAATTAAAGAAATTAAAAATACAAAATAAAAATAAAAGAATAAAATATACATATATTATACCTATAAAGGGCATAAAAGCAAGTTATAAAAATATACCTCTAAAAAATAAATAACAATTACCATAAAATAATTTATAAAATTAGAAATATTTTTTATTTTGTATTCATAATTTAATAAATTCATTTAATATTTTAAAATGATTTTACAAAGTTTTTTTTCAGGATTTTTCCTTGTTGCTCCACGTGGACTAACCAGGGGGGTTGGAGAGTTGACCTCGGGTCAACTCTCTGACCCCAGCCTGTTCCCTGTCAGAACTTGGGTTTTCCCCCTTGTTCACGGTTTTTTCGAGGACGTTCCTTACACCAATTGGTGTCGAAGTCTTCATGAGTTTTATTCCTTGTAGACTGGGCATACACGCCCTTAGCTATTTCTTGGGGATTGGATCAAGATCCACCCGTGATCGCCTCTTGAAAGTCACGCCTCGACCACATTTTCAAAAAGGACCCGTCACCTCCCTTGGATCCTCGAACCCTGTTGACCCTCATTTTGAACTCGCTTTGGAGCTCTGGATTGATCCCGGTGACAGGGGGATCTCCAGCTCCGTCGCACAAGGCCAGGCGAGGGTCGGGAGGCGCTTCCACCCCCTATCTCCGGCGTGCCGCCGTCGAGGTCTTTCTCTTGGCTTTTTAAGCCCATTGAGGTAGCTTTCTTTGTTTTTCCTTGTCCTTAATCCATTTGTAGGCTATACGTTTTATTTCTCTCTTTTTATTCGCATTTGTCGCGCTTCGATCATTCACTTCCCCCATCGCCGGAATTCTCTCCGGCAAGCCACCCACCTTCCATCATCAACCCGCCGCCATCTTTCCTCCGAACTCCGCCAACAAACGCTCAGTAGCTCCGCTCTCGTTTCTTCCATCTTTCTGTGCAGGATCAGCTTCTGGGAGGGGGGCATCTGAGCCCCGACTCGCTCTTCGCCGCAGCCAGGTCGCATGTACTTCACCGGCTCCCAGGACCCACTTCTTTGGTTCCTAGTTCTTCTCCGACCTTCGGCCACCTCCGGCGTTGCCCTAGGAACCTCGCCGGCTCATCAGTTGCTCGAGGGACCGCCGGAGGTGCGTGCTGGCTGCCATCAAAACCCCATCGGGCGACTGTTCTTCGCCAGTTCTTCCAAGCTTCTCCCTCGTCATTCGATCAGGAGACCTCCCCAGCTACTACAGCAGCCGTCCGATTTGCCCCCGTGTCAACCGTTGGATCACTCTGGGGCGTCTGATCTGAGCCGTGCAAGCGAAGGGGTATCGGACCCTGAGCTTGCGCCACGTGGATAAGTGGTGGCCCATCTGTCGTCCGCCAGCGCTCCTTTTGTGGGGATTTTGCGGTATTGCCCCTGCACTTTGCGTTTTTGTTCATCGGTATTTAAACATTCATGGGTTGTTTTGAATCTTGGTGAAATTTGCGAACTATTCCCCCCATTTTTGTAATACTACAGACTAGTCCCCGCCAGGCGCGTGCTTTGCACGTGTGTGCACGGCGTTTTTGCAGGGACAACCCCGACACTCTAGAGATTTATTATTGGTCCTTAAACTTTGTTATTTAGTTAAATATTTTGTGAGAATATTGCGTAGAGGCCCTCGCATTTTAAGATAATTACCAAAATACCCCTGCAGACATGTATTTTCTCTTTGCTTCTTGTTTTTTTTGCATGCATCTATAAAACCCCCAAAAAATCTTGAAAAACCACATTAAGTCTCTGTTGCATAGTAGTTTAACGATATATTTTTATTTCTCATATTTCTTGCATTTTAATATTTATTAAAAATAAAAAATAGCCATTTTCAGCACTGTTTGCGTCTTAAAATCCCTAAAAATTATAAAAACTACCCAGAAAATTCCCAAAAAATAGATTTTGTGTCTTTTAGTATCATTTAGCTCCAGACCAAAAATCATTAAAAAATACCAAAGAAAACTCCTAAAAATTATAAAACTCTAAAAACATTTAAAAAAAATAAAATTCATAAAAAAATCTAAAAATTGTGTTTTCTTTTCCTGAATTTTCTTTATTTTGTTATCTTTAATTTAAAATTAATTTGGGAAAATTTTATTATTGTTTGCTATTTTTCATTCCCATTTTGATTTCGGCCAGCATTGATATTCACTCTTTTCTTGTATTTTGACATTTAAAAATACCAAAAATATTTTGAAAATTTCCCAAAAATCAAAAAAACAGTAAAAAATTATAAAAAGACCAAAAACAATTTATTTTCTGATTTTTGAGCATTTCTACTCATTTTTATAAATCCTTTATCGTCTCATTTCTTATATTGTGTATATTCTATTATTGGAAAAAAAAATATTAAAAAATATAAAATATAAAAAAGAAAATATAAAATCAGAAAATCAAAAATCAAGATACAAAAATTTAAAATCAAAAATTAAATAAAAAAATATAATATAAATTAAAAACCCACAAAAAAATAACATAGTAGACACTTGATCACATTCACACACTTTTGACAATTTGCCCCGATCTATCCTTTCTGCTCCCTGTGTTCGACCTCTACACATACTTGCACCTACACACATCTTTGTTGTAGAGTTATAATAAATTTTAACTCCGCACATTTACTTTCATTGCTTGATCTATCTGTTGTGGGTTAATTGTTGTTTTAATCCGAATTTCGCGTGGTCGATTCAGCGACTGAGTTCCCGCCTTGTGTGGAACTTAAGATCACCGTTTTCCGGGCTAAACAAATGGCGCCGTTGTCGGGGAGCAACAGCGCGTAGTTCGGGTGTTTGCTTCGTGATTATGATACTTGTCTACATTTTTACTTTCTTTATTGGCTCATTTATTTGATATCATTGCTTGACTTGTCTAATCACTTTTCCTTGTTGACTTTGTGTGAAGAACCATGGATCGAGGGAGACGCTCTACCTTAGGCGTCGGTGCACCCACGTGAAGGCGGCATGAGACTTCTGACCTAGCATCAAAGAAGGCAGGGAGGACTTGAGAAGACAATCGTATTTTTAAGCATTTTTGTGTTGTATCTATTTTTGTAAATTAAGTGAGTGAGAGACCCATATTATTGTAATAATACAGGTACCCCCGGACATTGGACACTCTTGAGCCTAATTTCCAAGTGATTGTTCACTTGGGGGCTCGCCGCGGTTTTATCGGTTTTCATCGCATTCTTTTTACTTTGTTTTCCTATTTTCGATTTTATTTATTTTGTGTGATTGAGCCCCTAGTTCTAGGATTGATGGCGATAGACTAAGGCCAAACACCTAATACCTTGCATGCTCCTATAGTATCATTTGGACTAGTCAAATTTAAACAGTTGAATCATCGTCTTCGATCCGTCGTGCTGCGAGCTCTCCCTGCCAAGCGCTTCTCCTGAACTCGATTTGTCAAGAGGAGGAGGGGTTAGCCTAGACCGGACTCTAGGATTGAGGATCGGTGACCGACTTGTGATTCTTCACGATAATAGCAATTTCTGAAACTTAGGGCGATTACATAGGTTTTGCATTTGCATATAGATAGGTTTCAATTCTGTTGAGCATCCTTGCATGTAGAGTGCTGGAGGTAAGGTGAGCATTTCTCTTTAGCATGCATCATTGATTTGACGCTGGCATTGCTTTTCCGACTCTCCCTCTGATTTTACCAACCTAGGTGCTTAAAGGAATTGACTCCTCATTAGGCTCGTGCATTTTTATTAAAAAATCCAAAAAAAAGTGATAACCAATAAAATTGGGACTGCTAAATTTATTCGACCCTAAAATCGATCAAAAAGAAAAACATTGTCTTGGGGCGAGTAATCCCCTCATTGTCTTCGTTTTACTTGCTCGCGCGCACACTAAGGATTAGTGCCCAAATCCCATTTTAGCCCCCTAAGTGTTTGCGTAATTTTGGACTTCTCACCTAACTCTAAAACATACAAGATAAAAAGACCGCTCTTTACTGTCTCTGCCGAGTTGAGTAGGTGAATTGAGGGTTTGCATTATTTTCATTTTTGGTTGTGATTGTTTTGTGTGTGTCCTAGATTTGTGCATTTGCGCCTTCTTCTTAACTCTCTTGACTTGACCGTCGTGATCCCCGAATCATTTTCTTTTGTTTCGAGATGGCCGACTAGAGCGTATTATATCCGGACTTTAGGGATCATTCGTTCACTCCAACCGTTCCACCTCCTTTTTTCCAGGAGGACTTTGCTCCTGACTTTTGTACATATCCGCCTCAGCCACAGTATCAGACCTCGGATTTCTACCCACACCCACCTCCACTTCCGTATTCTCCACCTTCACATCCACCCGAGGCTGAGCTGTTGGAGTCACCTTTCACGGAGTCCACCCTTGAGCACTTGACCCAGATGATGGATCATATGAGACAGAGGATTGACCACCTCACTAGTACCAATAAGAGCGACCATGATATTCCACCATTTGATGATATGGGTTCACTCGAGGATTTCCATGAGAGCTTGCAATCGCCAAAAATACAAAAAAATGAGAAAATTTTAAAAATACAAAAAGATTTTGAGAGACGCATGATCGAGTCAGATAGTGAGGAGAGGTACCACTTGCCAGAACCTTTGACCACACAACCTCTCACACGTAGTCCCACCTTTGACCCCGAGGATGCCGCTGTACAGACTGCTCTTGGCATGCCTCATGTATACGCTGATTCCGACTTCCTCCCTTGTATGGAGGAGGTCCAAAAATTCAAAAAAATATTGACTGAACTCGAAGTGGTGGCCACCATACATGAGATCATCCGTGCCCCACTTCATCAGGCCATGACCAATATATCTGCTCCTCTTCCCAAGAAGAGAAAGCGGAGGAGCAGATCTGAGCGTCACATCTTAACCATGGCCACTGCCCATGCCATCTCACATCGTCCCATTCCTAGGAAAAAGAACACTGTCACACCTTTCATTAGCTGCACCATCTCTGACTTTACATGTGATCACACTCTCCTAGACGGCGGTGCTTCGATTAGCATTATACCATTCTCGCTGGTACAGTCTCTTCACTTAGGGCCTCTCAAGAAAACCAGGATGATCGTTCAGTTTGCTGATGGATCAATAAAGAGGCCGAATGGCATCCTTGAAAACGCCGTCATCTCGATTCAGGGCACGAGCTATCACGTTGATTTTGTCGTATTGCCCATGGAGACCTCCACTGCGGAGCACTCTCCAATCATCCTGGGACGACCATTCCTCGCCTCTGCAAGGGTCGTTATTGATTACGGATTAGGAGAGATTCGCTTCCGTCCTGCTGACGAGAGCGAAGTGTTGATCACCACACCTACTGCCGACCAGAGATCTGCACCTGATATGACTTCACCTATCTTGGCTGACCCCGAGGACTATGATCTATATGAGGATATCAGAGAGACCTTCTTCATGATCGATGATGAGACCCGAGAATTCCTCTCCAAGGAGGAAAGCTCGGAAAGCATAGACCTTGGTGTTGTTGCTTCCTGTGATTGGTGATGTGTTGATGACATCCGCGGGATCTACACGATTGACACCATTGAGCGGAGGACAGATTTAGAGACTATATAGGACGGACATGCTCTGACTACTTCCACTGATGAGTCCGCTCCTGTCCATGTAGATACTGATGAGACTAAGGCTGAATTTGATTTAGTTGCTTTTCTTCAGAAATTCGGGCCTTTTGATGAGAAAGATGATCCGGTTTGAGATTATAGAGGACGAACAGAGTTCGACTACTTCCACCGATGAGTTCGTTCCTTTTGGTTTTGACCTGGACGAGACCTCGCGGGATGACTCCGATTACACTACTTCTGATGATGATGAGTTCGTCCCATTTCACTTTGATATCAGCAAGACTCCCAAGGCCGGACCTAGTCGTACTTCTTCCACTACCCCGTCTGTGCCTCCACACCCTAGGGCCACTGAGGACCATCACCCCGTCGACCGTGATCGGTTTCCGTCTACTGTGGACCCCGATGTCGACCTGCACCACACTAGATCTATTCCTCCATGGTCCCACAAGAAGGTTCGCTTTCTACGTTCTTGATCATGTGTACATTCATCTCTGTTGTATATTCTCTTGTGTGTACCTCGATTCTCTCTACCGTATTGCTCGTCTACCCATTCCTCGTGTTTTCCTTGCTTAGGACGTACCTTGTCCTAAGTATAGGGAGGTGGACGAGCCGAGTGGTCAGTGGTCGTTCCGTTTCATTACTCCTGTTGTTGCCTATACTTAGGGCTTCTTTTACCCTGAGTATAGGGGGAGTGATGTATACATTCTCACGATCTATCTATCTTCCATCTGTTGATATCTTTTCTTCTTTTCCTTTTCTATCTTCTTTTTGTATCAAAAAGGTGCCACCCTTGTAGACAGTTTTCCATACTTAGGACGTACTTTATCCTAAGTATAGGGGGGTGCACCCCGAGTTTTCATTCTTTTCGATCCTCTCCATTGTCTCCTCTTCTTGTCTATACTTAGGGATATCTTACCCTAAGTATAGGGGAGACAATCCGAGTACGATCTGTTCATTCCCACCCTTGACCCTCCCTGCTTTGTGTACAGTGTGCTATACTTAGGATTATTTGATCCTAAGTATAGGGGGGACGGTCAACTTCTCATTCGTTTGTTCTTCCATTCCTTTATTTATTTATTCTTTAGACTAGCCTATACTTAGTACGAGTTATGTCTTCTCTTTTCTCTCCAATCTATGAGGACATAGCTCAAGCTAAGTATAGGGGGGTCGTATATACTGCATATATACTTTAGCCATAACTCGTACTTTCGTATTTTCTCAATAATATGGCTAATAATTCTTTAAAATCATTAAAATTCTTAATAAAAAGATGTGATTATTCCTCAAATTCTTTTTGTATATAATGATTAATAAATCAGGTGAAAATAGTTTTTGCAAAATGTTTGAAAAATAGTTTGAAAATCTTTGTGAAAAATCTCTTGAAAACTATTTTGAAAATATTTTGTTACATGTTTTCAACCTTTGTAAAAACGTGTGGTTTGTAAAAATTTATTTTCTTTGTGTGAAATAAAATGTTTGAAAAATGATTTGCAAATGGTTTGAAAAATGGTTGCAAAAATGTTTTGAAAAATCTATATATACTGTTTTGAAAACCTTTGCAAAATGATTTTCAAATGTGTATACATGTTTGTAAAATGTTTGTAAAAATTATTTTGGACAATAGTTTTCAAAAATAGTGTGAAAAGCTTGTGTCAAATAAATTTGAGGAATACATACATCTCACCAAAAATCCATTATATGTATATGTATAAAATTGATCACTTACCGGTGTAAATTCTTAAAATCCACTTCTTGTATATATAAGAAGCACTCCCGTGTAAATATTTTCACCTAGTTTTTAGCCAAAACTTTTTATTTTCAAAAATCCCAAAAACATTTGCAAAACTAAAATCCAAAAGCAGTTGAAAAATCTTTTTGAAAAATACAAACAATGCATCTGCATATGCATCATCATATTTTCAAAATTCCATAAAAAGTTCAAAATCTTGAAAATTGCATCACAAAAATATTTTCTGCATAGCATTGCATAGCATTCGCATTTTTCGGATTGAGCTTGATAGTTGAACAAGTCTAAGTAAAATCCGGAGATTGGAGCTTGATTGGACCTTCAAATCTACCTAATAACATGAACCTTATAGGAACTGGGTTTGAGGTACTTCAGGTCTAGTTGACTTAATTCTTTGAGGATCACGAGACTTGGTTCAATGGATTCTTGACTGCCTAAGTAGAGTATTTCGGAGCACACGCACGACTCTTGTTGATAATGACCTAACTTGTCCATATGCACCTTTCACATGGCTCAACTCAGTTGGAGTGGTGAGGGGATTGGATTTGCCGGTATGAGACGCACACAAGTGGAAACATTTGTCCTCCTCTAGGGAGGGAAGTGCACCCCAACCCATCCAGTGATTAGGAAGTCTAAAGACAGGAGGTCGTGGGTTGCAATAAAGCTTCAAAAAAGGGGTAGTCTACTGGCTCAAGAGGAAAAACTCCTTATGTAAATGCTGTTGTATATAGTATTTCAAAAAAAAGAAAAAAAAAGAAAAAGAAAAGAAAAGTTCAGGCATGTACAAAAATAAAAAGCATGCAAAGTATGTGAATATGTTGTATACAATATAAGCAAGCTTGAGCATCAATGTCATATCATGTGAGCATGCAACTGGATGACTTGACTACACTGGTCTTACATCCTAGGATAGGTAGCTACACTGGCTACCGTCCATTCTTCTCTTCACCCCCTCCTCTTGAGCTGGTTGCCACTTGAACTTAGAAGGGAATACCCCGCTCCTCGAGGATGGAGTTATTGGATTGGGGAATCACTGGGTTGTCGTACTGGAGAAGTCAGTTTCTTTGCCATTCTAGTTGGGGAGAGCCACCACCACTTACACTATACGAGTCAGATTCATAGTCGAAAGGGTTTGCGTATGAATTGAGATATTTCTGACCTGGCTATAGAGGAGACTTGGACAGAGTTTTGGGATTCTCAAGGACTGTTGGATTTCAAATTCGGTTCTCAATAAGGTTCCGACCGCACTAAAATTCCAAAGGTCCGACTTAAGCTCCAAACTTTGATTTTGTGAAGACAAGTTTGATAATTACACTTAATCCACCTTCTTCTTTTTCTTTTCTTTGTTTTTCTTTTATGCACTTATTGCATAAGTGTTTGCTAAGGACTAGCAAAGGCAAGTATAGGGGTATGATGAATCTACATTTCATCATCTTTATTCTATCATTTTGGCCTTAAAAACCCTAGTAAATGCGTGTAAATAGGCTTAATTCATGCATTTTAGCATTCATGCATCATTGTGTAAATATTGTATAAAATACGGTTTTTAAAGCCAAAATTATAGAATAAAGAAAAGAAAAGAAAAAGAATAAAATATTTTAAATATTTTATGACCCGAAACCTCGAGACCTAGGCATCTTGATGAAAAGGTCGACAAGGAATAAAGTAGGGGGAGATAAGGGCCAAAATACAACAAATTCCTTTTTATCTTATTCATTCTTTATTCATTTTGGGACCTATTTTTGGTTTCCACTTTTTATACATCAAATAAAGAAACTTTGTACATGAAATTTGTAGATAATTAAACAAAGAAAAATACAAAATTGATTTCACAGAAAAATCATGTACATATAAAAAGTTATGGTCTGAATAAAATTCCAGAATCCCAACTTCCCAGACCCGTATCTAACAACTGAAAACTCCAAATGCAGCAAACTCACCTTTAATTGTATATAGAATAAAATAAGCTATTTAATGGCGGTGGTTTTGCATTTGGCGGATCTACGGTTTGAAAGTTGAGTTTTGGACCCTCATTGTATACTGGTACAGAATAAAATATTCAATTTTTTTATCCATTACTTTTGTATTTTTATAATTTTGTAAGTATTACTTATAATATATTTGTATATTAAAATCAGAACAAACACTCAAAGAAAACTCAAAATAAAATACTTGTATATAATACATAGGTATACTACTTATACTTTTACCTATAATATTACTCTTTCTATTGTATTAAATATTCAAAATAATTCAGAAAAATAAAATAAAATTATAATTAAGTGTATAAAGTTATTTTATAATTTTATAAAATAATAAACAAAATTAAAGAAGTTAAAAATACAAAATAAAAATAAAAGAATAAAATATACAGATATTATACCTATAAAGGGCATAAAAGGCAACTTATAAAAATATACCTCTAAAAAATAAATAAAAATTACCATAAAATAATTTATAAAATTAGAAATATTTTTTATTTTGTAACCATGATTTAATAAATTGATTTACTATTTTAAAATGATTTTACAAAATTTTTTTAGGCTTTTTCCTGGTTGGTCCACGTGGACCAACCAGGGGGGTTGGAGAGTTGACCTCGGGTCAACTCTCTGACCCCAGCCTGTTCCCTGTCAGAACTTGGGTTTTCCCCCTTGTTCACGGTTTTTTCGAGGACGTTCCTTACACCGATTGGTGTCGAAGTCTTCATGAGTTTATTCCTTGTAGACTGGGCATACACGCCCTTAGCTATTTCTTGGGGATTGGATCAAGATCCACCCGTGATCGCCCCTTGAAATTCACGCCTCGACCACATTTTCAAAAAGGACCCGTCACCTCCCTTGGATCCTCGAACCCTGTTGACCCTCATTTTGACCTCTCTTTGGAGCTTTGGATTGATCCTGGGTGACAAGGGGATCTCCAGCTCCTTCGCACAAGGCCAGGCGAGGGTCGGGAGGTGCTTCCACCCCCTATCTCCAGCGTGCCGCCGTCGAGGTCTTTCTCTTGGCTTTTTAAGCCCATTGAGGTTACTTTCTTTGTTTTTCCTTGTCCTTGATCCATCTGTAGGTTGTACGTTTTATTTCTCTCTTTTTATTCGCATTTGTCGCGCTTTGATCATTCACTTCCCCCATCGCCGGAGTTCGCTCCGGCAAGCCACCCACCTTCCATCATCAACCCGCCGCCATCTTTCCTCCGAACTCCGCCAACAAATGCCCAGTAGCTCCGCTCTCGTTTCTTCCATCTTTCTGTGCAGGATCAGCTTCTGGGAGGGGGGCATCTGAGCCCCGACTCACTCTTCGCCACAGCCAGGTCGCACGTACTTCACCGGCTCCCAGGACCCACTTCTTTGGTTCCTAGTTCTTCTCCGACCTTCGGCCACCTTCGGCGTTGCCCTAGGAACCTCGCCGGCTCATCAGTTGCTCGAGGGACCGCCGGAGGTGCGTGCTGGCTGCCATCAAACCCCATCGGGCGGCTGTTCTTCGCCAGTTCTTCCGAGCTTCTCCCTCGCCGTTCGATCAGGAGACCTCCCCAGCTACTACAACAGCCGTTCGATTTGCCTCCGTGTCA